>CAJQZJ010037505.1:1363031-1392398 GCA_907164525.1 Lophiomys imhausi | reverse complement strand
TTCTCTGACAGACATTGATTGTAGAGCAGGGGTTATGAAGGACTTACCTACCCTGTCTTGGCAGAGCTAGGCTGTCGACTTACCTGCTTCCAGGTTTTGTCCTTTTTGGACAGCATTCTGTCTACACTTGGAGCAAGGGGCTTTTCCTACCAAGAGATAGGCTTGCGACTAATTCAATCATCTCCCACTGGAGATTCTTCGATGCTCATCTTCTACGTGGAGGAGAATAGGGGGTGCTGTCAGGAGTTGATATTTCTTGATATAAAAAAAATCTAAAGTTAAGGAAACATCTTTGAATGCCATGTTCTGCAGATCTCTTGAGGTTTTTGAAGAGGCCCTATCTATCTCCTATATTAGGGTAAGCTGATGTTGCTTGTCTCTTAGCAGGTATATTTCTGATTAGCTTAGCAAGTAACTATAATAGGCTGTCATAGTACCTAACTGAATGACCGGCTTGCATAACCATTAGGTTGCATTTCTTAATTACCCTAAACAGTTTATGATAATTAGTAGTAAAAGGCCGAAACATCACATTTCATTTTTTTTTCTTTACCTCCTAACCCTTCCATCCCATTTCGCTAGGGTGGGGTGTCCTTATATAACAGTCCCTCATCTCAGTTGAGAGGTCATATGAGGGCCAAGAGCCTCTTCATTCATTGGGGATCTACGAAGCAGTGCCATCAGTGAAATGTGTCTCGTTGCCCGGGAGAGAGAACTACTAAACAAACAAACCAATAAGCAGACAATAGATAAAAAAGACTAAAGAATAGAAAAATATAACTAATGTATAAAAAATAAACAAAGAATAAAAATTGAAAATAAGAAGTCTATGGCCAAGTTCCCTTTGGTGTGTTTGTTGTAGTATCGTTACCTTCTACTATATAGCTAAAATCCTACTATAAGTGAATAGATGCCATATGTGTCCTTCTGAGTCTGTGTTTGTTCACTCAGGATGAATTTTCTAGTTCCATGCATTTGGCTGCAAATTGCATAATTTCATTGTTCCAGATAGCTGAATAATATTCCATTGTATAGATGTACCACAGTTTTTTGACCCATTCTTCGGTTGAGGGACATCTGGGTTGTTTCCAGTTTCTAGCTATTACAAATGAGGCTGCTATAAACATAGATGAGGAAACTTCCTTATGATTCCGTGAAGAGGCATTTGGGTGTATACCCAGAAGTGGTATGGCTGGGTCCTGAGGCAGAGCTATATCAAGTTTTTTAAGATATCACCATACTGACCTCCATAGTGGTTGCACAAGCCTGCATTCCCACCAGCAATGGAGTAGGGTACCCCTTTCTCCACACCCTCGCTAGCATGTGCTGTCATTTGAGTTTTTGATCTTAGCCATTCTGACAGGTGTGAGATGGAATCTCAGAGTCGTCTTGAGTTGCATTTCTCTGAAATAAGGATGTTGAGCATTTCTTCAAGTGTCTCTCAGCCATTAGGGATTCCTCTTTTGTGAATTCCTATTTAGCTCTGTCCCCCATTTTTTGATTGGATTATTTGGTTTCTTGGCATTTAATTTCTTGAGTTCTTTGTAGATTTTGGATATTAGCCCTCTGTCAGATGTGGGGTTGGTGAAGATTTTCTCCCAGTCTGTAGGCTGCCATTTTGTTCGAATGACAGTGTCCTTTGCCTTACAGAAGCTTTTCAGTTTCATGAGGTCCCACTTATTGATTGTTGATCTCAAGTCCTGAGCTGTTGGTGTTCTGTTCGGGAAGTTGTCACCTGTGCCAATTAGTTCGAGGGTTTCTCCCACTTTTTCTTCTAGTAGATTTTGTGTGACCGGCCTTATGTTAAGGTCTTTGATCCACTTGGACTTAAGTTTTGTGCAGGGTGATAAGTATGGGTGTAACTTCATTCTTTTACAAATGGACATCCAGTTGGACCAGCACCATTTGTTGAAGACACTGTCCTTCTTCCATTGTGCCGTTTTGGCTTCTTTATCAAATATTAGGTGGCCATAAGAGTGTGGGTCTATTTCTGGATCTTCAATTTGATTCCATTGATCTACTGGTCTGTTTGTATACCAATACCATGCTGTTTTTACAACTATTCCTCTGTAGTACAGCTTGAAATCTGGGATGGTAATACCTCTAGATGTTTTTTATTGTACAGGATTGATTTAGCTATTCTGGGCTTTTTGTTGTTCCATATGAAATTGAGGCTAGCTCTTTCCAAGTCTATAAAAAATTGTGTTGGCATTTTGATAGGAATTGCATTGAATCTATATATTGCTTTTGGTAGGATGGCCATTTTTATTATGTTGATCCTACCTATCCATGAGCATGGAAGATCTTTCCATCTTCTAAAGGCCTCTTCCAATTCTTTCTTCAAGGGCTTGAAGTTCTTGTTGTACAGGTCCTTTACTTGCTTGGTTAGAGTTATCCCCAAGTATTTTATGTTGTTTGTGGCTATTGTGAAGGGGGTTGTTTCCCTTATTTCTTTCTCAGCCCATTTGTTTGTTGTATAAAGAAGGGCTTCTGATTTTTTTGAATTAATTTTGTATCCAGCCACTTTGCTGAAGGTGTTTATCAGCTGTAAGAGTTCTCTGGTGGAACTTTTAGGGGTCACTTATATATACTATCATATCATCTGCAAATAGGGATAATTTGACTTCTTCATTTCCGATGTTTATCCCCTTGATCTCCTTTAGTTGTCTTATTGCTCTAGCAAAAACTTCAAGTACTATATTGAAGAGATATGGTGAAAGTGTACATCCTTGTCTTGTCCCTGAGTTTAGAGGAAATGCTTCAAGTTTCTCTCCATTTATTTTGATGTTGGCCACTGGCCTGCTGTATATTGCCTTTATTATTTCTAGGTATGGCCCTTTTATGCCCGTTCTCTCCAGAACTTTCAGCATGAAGGGGTGTTGGATTTTGTCAAATGCTTTTTCTGCATCTAGCGAGATTATCATGTGTTTTTTTTTTCTTTCATCTTGTTTATATGGTGAATGACGTTGATAGACTTTCGTATGTTGAACCATCCCCACATACCTGGGATGAAGCCTACTTGATCAAGGTGTATGATACTTTTGATGGGTTCTTGAATTCAGTTTGCTAGTATTTTATTAAGTATTTTTGGATCTATGTTCATGAGGGAGATTGGTCTGAAGTTCTCTTTCTTTGTTGGGTCCTTGTGTGGTTTAGGAATCAGGGTGATTGTGGCTTCGTAGAATGAGTTTGGCAATGTTCTTTCAGATTCTATTTTGTGAAAGAGTTTGAAAAGTATTGGTGTTAGCTCCTCTTTGAAGGTCCGGTAGAATTCCGTGCTAAAGCCATCTGACCCTGGGCTTTTTTTGGTTGGGAGATTTTTAATGACTGTTTCTATTTCCTTAGGGGTTATAGGGCTGTTTAATCAGTTTATCTGATCCTGATTTAGCTTTGGTAGGTGGAATCTATCAAGAAAATTGTCCATTTCACTTAAGTTTTCAAATTTGGTGGAGTATAGATTTTTAAAGTAGGATCCAAATATTCTCTGGATTTCCTCAATGTCTGCTGGTATTTCCCCCTTTTAATTTCTGATTTTGTTGATTTGTGTTTTCTCCCTCTGTCTTTTAGTTAATTTGGCTAAGGGTCTGTCTATTTTATTGATTTTCTCGAAGAACTAACTCTTGGTTTCATTGATTCTTTGTATAGTTCTTTTTGTTTCTAAGTTGTTGATTTCAGCCCTATGTTTGATGATCTCCTGTCTTCTGCTCCTCTTAGGAGTGTTTGCTTCTTTTTTTTGTCCAATTCACCCAGTTTAGCTGTTAATTCACTAATATGAGCTGTCACAATTTTCTTTTTGAAGGCACGTGTGCTATGAACTTTCCTCATAGCACATCTTTCATTGTGTCCCATAGTTTTGGGTATGTTGTGTCTTCATTTTCGTTGGATTTTAAGAAATCTTTGATTTCCTTCTTTATTTCTTCCCTGACCCAGTGGTCCTCTAGTAAAGAGATGTTCAATTTCCATGTGAGTGTAGACTTTCTGTTGATTCATTTGCTATTGAAGTCCAGCTTTTTTCCATGGTGGTCTGATAAGATACACAGGGTTATTTCAATTTTCTTGTATCTGTTGAGGCTATCTTTGTGTCCAACTATATGTTCGATTTTGGAGAAGTTTCTGTGAGGTGCTGAGAAGAAGGTGTATTCTTTTGTGTTTGGGTGAAACGTTCTGTAGATATCTGTTAGGTCCATTTGATTCATGATCTCTGTTAGACTCATTATTTCTCTGTTTGGCTTCTGTCTTGATGATCTGTCCATAGTTGTGAGTGCGGTGTTGAAGTCTCCCACTATTAAAGTGTTTCGATCGATGTGCGATTTAACTTTTAGAAGCATTTCTTTTATAAATGTAGGTGCCTTTGTATTTGGGGCATAGATGTTCAATATTGAGATGACCTCTTGGTGTATATTTCCTTTAATGAGTATGTAATGCCCTTCTCTGTCTTTTTTTATTAACTTCTATTGGGAGTCTATTTTGTTTGATATTGGGGTGGCTACTCCAGCTTGTTTCCTGGGTCCATTTGCTAGGAAGACCTTTTCCCAGCCCTTTACTCTGAGGTAGTGTTTATCTTCAATAGTGAGATATGTTTCTTGTATACAGCAAAAAGATGGGTCTTGTTTACGGATCCTGTCTGTAAGTTTGTGTCTTTTTATTGGCGAGTTGAGTCCATTGATGTTGATGGATATTAGTGACCGGGGTTGTTATTTCCCATTATTTTGGTATAGCTGGCTGTCTTGTGTTTCTCTTTTGTTTAGTTGCTGTGCAGGTTTCTATTTCTTCTGTTTTCTTGGGTATAGTTATCTTCTCTGGGTTGGAATTTTCCTTCTAGGATCTTCTGTAGGGCTGGGTTTGTGAGGAGATATTGTTTGAATTTGATTTTGTCATGGAATATCTTGTTTTCTCCTTCTATGTTGATAGAGAGTTTTGCTGGATATAGTAGTCTGGCTGGGCACCTATGTTCTCTCAGGGCTTGTAGGACATCTGTCCAGGCCCTTCTAGCTTTTAAAGTTTCTGAGGAGAAGTCAGGTGTGATTCTGATGGTTCTGCCATTGTATGTGACTTGGCCTTTTTCTCTTACATCTTTTAATATCCTTTCTTTGTTCTCTACATTTGGAGTTTCTATTATTATGTGGCGAGAGTAGTTTCTTTTCTGATCTAATCTGTTTGATGTTCTGTAAGCCTCTTGGATTTTTACTGGCATCACTTTCTTTAGGTTTGGGAAGTTTTCTTCTATGATTTTGTTGAAGATATTTCCTGGACCATGGAGCAGGGAGTCTTCTCTTTCCTCTATGCCTATAATTCTTAGGTTCCATCTTTTCATTGAGTCCTTGATTTCTTGGATGTTGTGGGTGAGAGATTGTTTAGCCTTCTCTTATTCTTTGGATGTTGTACTGATTTCTTCCATTGAATCTTCCATGCCTGAGATCCTGTCTTCCATCTCTTGCATTCTATTTTTCATACATCTGTAGTTCCTGTTCTCTTCTCTTGATTCTCCATTTCCTCTTTTAACTCTGACTGTGTTTTCTTTATTGTTTCCATTTCTATTTTCATGTCTTGAATGGTAGTGTTCGTTTTGTACATTTCCTTCTCCAGTTTGCTTGTTTCAGTCTGGAGATCTTTCATTGCTTTATCCTTTTCCTGTTTAAGCTGGGTCACCTTGGCTTGGAGCTCTTTAATGATGTTATTTGTTGTTTTGACTTGTAAGATTGTGGCTTCTTTGAATTCCTTCATAGTTTTAAGTTCTTCTTGAAGGGACTCTATCACTTTCCATACTGTAGAACTGTCATCATTTTCATGTGTTTCAGTTGTGGTGAGGTGGTTCAGGCTGGATGGAATAGCGTTGCTTTCTTTTGTTGGAGACATTTCGCTCTGTTTTTTTTTTTTGTCTCTGGCCTCTGGCCATGTGGAATTTGCTATCTTCTGGACTTGGGTCCAAAGGGGCACTGTGGTGTAGGATTCGAGTTTCCTTACTCAATCCCTATAGGGTGGGTCATTCAGTCCCGCCTCCCAGGTGGGGACCTAATTAATTCAGGTGGCGGAGCTGTTTACAAGTAAGCTCTGATTCCCCCCCGCCGGAAGGGACTGTACTAGTACATAAGACCGATATACGACCATTTCAAATATCTCTCAGTTTTCCCAGGGTTGGTTCCTGTAGTGGATATGTCTGCAGTTCAGCTGCAGTAGCCTTGCTGCTCCCGTGGCTTGGAAACTGGCCAGCGACATCACAGACTGTGATCTGTGGTCTGAAGGCACTTTGCAGGGGATCTCCTGCTCACTTCCAAGGGTCGCAACCTTTCGCTAGATAATTGGATCATCTGTGTGAGACCTGGGAGTGCCCAGCAAGGTGGGGATTATCTCTGCGTGGTTTCTGAATCTGCTGGCTGGGTTTTAGGTTGGAACTTACCGGGGATTTCTCCTTTTGGGGGGATGGGTTATCCTGATTCTCAGGTCCAGAGTATTCCTAGCGTGTCCGAGATTTGGAAGGAGCGTCCTGCCCAGGCATCTTCCGGGGTCCCTGTGTAGCTGGGTGAGATTTAGAAGGGGTTGTGCCCTTTGTACAGTGTCCTGGAACACTTGCCGCCTTGTGATTGTTGACCCCGAAATCAAAATACTTCCGTGCCGGCCGCCGCCATCTTGGATCCCCAGGAAACAGTTTTTAATTGAAAATAAGACCACAGTTTCCCCTCCCTCTACTCCTCTCAGCTTCCTCTCTACCTCTCTTCTCCCACAGATGTTCTCCCCCTCCATCTCCTTTCTAAAAAGAGCAGGCCTCAAAGAAACAACAACCATCACAACAAAACAAAATAAGGCAGGAAAATCCCTCATACCAATGCTGGAAAAGGTAACACATCAGGAATAAAAGAGTTCCAAGAACAGGAAAAAAGAGTCAGAGACACCCCTGCTCCCTCAGTGAGGCATCTCACAATAACACCAAGCTAACAGCCACAACACATACTCAGAGGACCTGGTGCAGACTCCTACAGGCTCTGTGTTGTCACTTCAATCTCTATGCGCCTATATGTGCTCTGCTTAGTTGATTTAATAGGTCATGTTTTCCTGATGTCCTCCATCCCTTCTGACTCCTACAATCTTTCTGCCCCTTTTTGTACTAGAAGGGAGGGACCCAATTGAGACTCCCATTTTAGACTCCCCCTCTTATAATGTCTCCCTGTGGGTCTCTGAATCTACTGTCTTCTGATTCCAGGAGAAGCCTCTTTTGTGATGATTAGACAAGGTACCAATCTATGAATATAGCAGGCTATCAGTAGGAATTATTTCATTGATTTTTAAGTCTGTCATGTTTGGTGCTACCATAGGTCTCTGGGTTATCCAGTCTCCAGTGTGTGTCCATCCTGGCAGTATCTATCAGGCATGGGCTTCCTTTCATTAAGTGGGCCTCAAGTGAAATCAGACTTTGGTTGATTATTCCTACAAGTTCTGTACTACGATTGCCCCAGCACATTTGCACTTCACTTATCAGAAAATAATCAATTAAGAAAGGTAAAGCTAGGTTTATGGGTGTGAAGTTTCTTCCCGACATCTCAAAATTCAGCAAAGGATACTATCTAATGTCCAAATAATGTAGAGAAAAGAATAGTTCTTGAAATGAATTATACTCTATTTAGTAAGTCGGGACTTTGATTTATTACCATGCCTATTTATATTGTCACTAATTTATAAAAGTTAATGAATCACAATGAATTTATTTTTAATTTATTTAATTCACTTCACAAGGATTAGAGCAAATATTAAATAAGATAGTGACAAGGTGACAATTTCATTATGAAAAAAATTCCATAAGATCTAAATTAATTCTTTTTTAACTAATATTGTTTTCAGTTAGATCATTTCCCTCTGTGTTTATACTTTTGGAGAAAGATTGTTATAATAAGATTGCATCATAGATTTGTTTAAAATAGCAAGAGTAACAAACCAATTTTCGTGTTAACTTCTGAAATCAATATAGGTTCAACCATTATATATTTGAACATGGCCTCTGGTTTCTATCAGAGTTTGTATTATGATGTATTATATTGATGTTGACTTGGAGTTTATATTAATGTTTACTTTGAGTTTATATCATAATGGAACAGAAGAACCAATTAGTAGAATTTATAGAGAAGGAAATCCAGTCATATGAAACAGTGAATATCATAAATTATACTAAGTTTAAGGGACAGGTGAGATGATAAATAAATCTTAGTTATTTCTGTAAGAAAGGATAAATAAAGAAGGGAATAGTCAAGTAATTCTAAGAATCAATATTCAATTAAAGTATGAAATTAGGTAGGTGGTAATTTTGAACAAAAAAATATCCTGAAACAAATGGTTAGTCTCAGAAAAATTGCATTTTGGGTAACCAAGAAATTATTTTAAAGAGTGGACTTTATATATATACCTTTGAGAGGAAGAGGCATGATATGCAGGACTCATTTATTTATAGATTAGTATCCAGTCTTTAATTTTTTTACATTGCTAAGTTGTGTGTTTCTTGTTAATTGCCATCTACTGCAAAGAATAGCTTATCTAATGATGGTTGAGAGACACATTAAACTATGAGTATAATGATTTAACATAAGGAGTCAGTTTAAAACCATGTCCATTTCACTAAATAATAGGAGTAGGTTTTCTCCAAGGGTCATGACTTGTCTGATCACTTGTTCTTGTGTTCTTGGCTCAATGATGGTGCCAGGTATGGGTATCATCTTGTGAAATGAGACTTACATGCAATCAAAAAGTCATTGATTACTCCCTTGATGTTCATGCTATTCTGTACCAGGACATATGTCTTGCCCAGCTGGTCATTATTGTAGTTTAGATGGCTCATAATTGCTTAAGGCTGATTATTACTTTTCCTCTCTGGTGGTGTGTGTCTTCCATCACTACAAAAACTAAAACATGGGAATGAAGCTCCCATGTCAATACCAGCTTGATTTCTCCATGTGCTATGAAACAAGTATGTAATCTTCAGCAATGGCCTTCTGGAGTCAAGTTCTAGAAGCTAACTAAGAACATTGACAATAGCTTGTAATATTTGGGGGGGGGTATATAATCTCAAAATAAACAGTATTCTAGCATGGAGAGAGGAAGTAGGCATGAAAGTCAGACACTTAGCTGAGAAGACATTGACAATTTCTTGCTTCTGGGAAAGTGAAAGTCACTTTATTTAAGACTGTGACCCCTAGTAGATCAACCATGCTCAAGTGGATGCCCACATGCCATAGAATATATGGGCAGTACAAACTGATAGAGAGAGGTTAAAAAAATGAGGACACAATGTTGTGTGGTACAAAAGGGAGAAACAATCTAAGAGGAGTTGGGGGAGCAAGGATTAAGGTAATAAAATCACATTGTATAATTTTCACAAAAATAATTTTAAATGTTAAAATTATATTCATGTATAAAATAAAAGCTTTCCTTATATAAGAAAGCAAAAAAGGAGTCATAAGATGATGAGTGAATGCTTTAGAGCAACTTTAAAAAGTGATCTCATTCCTTGTACTCTTCTTGAGATGGTGTCTTGGTTAGGGTCCACATTGCTGTGGTAAAACACTATGACAAGGGATCCAAGATGGTGGCGGCCAGCGCAGACACATTTTGAACTAGGGGAAAACAGCCATAAAGCCACAGAGTTATAAGATGCCGAGCAACAATCTGAGTGAATAGAACCCGCTGGGTTTCACCCAGCTACCCAGGGACCATTAAAAGTCCCTGGGCAGGACTCTCCTCTACTTGCTCGAACTCTCACGGAGCCACTGAATCTGGTAATCAGGAACCATCACCAGGAGAGACACAGGGTAAAACCACTCTAATACCTAGGGGACAGACTCGAACCCCACACAGGTTTACTTACCAGCCTACTGGGCCCCCAGATCCCACGCAGGCATTCTGGCTACTTAGCGAAAAGTTGCAGACCTGAGGGAGCACCTGCAGTGCCACAGCAGTGGGGTGTGCAGGGGTTCACAGTTCCACAACAGACAGCTCAGCAGCCAACAGGTCAACAGCAGCATCTTGAAAGGTGCAGGCATATTTTTGCTTCCCCAGAGGGGTGTTCAACATATATACAGGCCCCTCTATTGGACATACAGTC
Organism: Lophiomys imhausi; assembly: GCA_907164525.1. Classification (NCBI taxonomy): domain Eukaryota; kingdom Metazoa; phylum Chordata; class Mammalia; order Rodentia; family Muridae; genus Lophiomys; species Lophiomys imhausi. The sequence continues at coordinate 1,382,314 of CAJQZJ010037505.1, read as the reverse complement.
ATTGGAAAAAACACTGCAGCTGGACTGAACAGTAGGATACATATCTGGCAGCAGGTTAGGCGGCAGCTCGACTGGTGTGTACCGGGAATTGGAATACAGTGGCCCCATTTGCCAGTATCCAAAGCCAGCTCCATACACACATAGGCTGAGCTGCGAGAGTGGCAGAAAGGGTGGCCGGTTTGGAAGGTGGGTTTGTCCTCCACAGGGTCCAAGCACTGGACAAATTGTGGGGTTATTATTAGAAACTTTTTCTAGTGCTGACCCTTCTGGTGGGAAATCAGAGCTTAATCATATTTATTCCCACCCCTGGATCAGTGAGGTTTCGACCTGGAGGACATTGCTGAGTGACTCACCTTAAGGGCGTGGAGTCGGGTCCTTTCAAGACTCCAGCAGGCAGTCTCAACCCCCAAACATTGGACCTCCAGAGTCCTCAGAATCTGTGCCTGGACACACAGGACCATATCAGCAGAGCCGCTGCAGGCTGAACACTCAGTATACAACATAGAGATCTCTGACTTGTGAGCAGTGAAACAATCCCAGGCCATTCCTCATTGCCTGGGAATAGGCTGCACCAGCTCACAGTGCTTCTGGCTATTAGATGCACATTGACCCTGAGAACCCTCTGTGAGCAGCCAGAGAGGACCACAAACACAAACTGACAGGTAAGCTGCAGGGGAGCTACAACTCCACCCAACAGCCTGCAGCCTACCAACCTGCATTGTCATCTATACGAAGACCAGTTAGATCCAGGAACCTACAAGAACACATCCCCATCACAACCTCTCACCTGAGTCCCCAATTGGGACAAAACAGGAAGGGGTGAGCTCTCAGAGACACACTGAGAACCTCCACACAAAGCCCCATCCAGCTAGTGGAAAGTGACTAATCACCAAGCAATATGACTGCTACACCAAAGCACTCCCTTTGGCTCCAAGTCCAAAAGGCAACAGAAACAAACAGCTAAGAACAGCCAAATAGCAAAAGGACAGAGAAAAAACAGAAACAATAAAAGCCATGGAATTATGACCCCAACAAAATTCAGTGATGCCAGTACAGCAAGCCCTGACCACTTCACCACAGCTGAAACACATGAAAATGACGATAGTTCTACAGTCTGGAAAGTGATAGAGTTCTTTCAAGAATTTAAATCTATGAAGGAATTCAAAGAGTCCACAATTTTACAAGCAAAAGCAACGTATTAGAGAGCTCCAAGCCAAAGTGGATCAAATTGAACAGGAAAGAGACAAGGCAATGAAAGATTTAAAAGAGATGAAAGATTTCCAGGCAAAGACAAGCAAATTGGAGCAGGAAATATACAAAATGAATAAAATCTTTCAAGACATAAAACTGGAAATGGAAGCAATAAAGAAAACACAGTCAGAGCTAAGAGTGGAAATGGAGAATCAAGGTAACAGAGCAGGAACTACAGACATGAGTATCAAAAATAGGATACAAGTGATGGAAGACAGAATCTCAGGCATGGAAGATTCGATCGAAGAAATCAGTACAACATCCAAAGAAAATGAGAAAGCTAAAAAAGTTCTACCCAAAACATCCAAGAAATCAAAGACTCAATGAAAAGAAGGAATTTGAGAATTACAGGCATAGAGGAAAGAGAAGACTCCCGACTCCAAGGTCCAGGAAATATTTTCAACAAAATCTTAGAAGAAAACTTCCCAAACCTAAAGAAAGAGATGCCAATAAAATTCTAAGAGGGTTACAGAACACCAAACAGATTAGATCAGAAAAGAAACTACTCTCGCCACATAATAATTAAGACTCCAAGTGTACAGAATAAAGAAAGATTATTAAAAGCCATAAGAGAAAAAGGTCAAGTAACATATAATGGCAGACCCATCAGAATTACACCTGACTTCTCCTCAGAAACTCTAAAAGCTAGAAGGGCCTGGAGAGATGTCCTACAAGCCCTGAGAGAACATGGGTGCCCAGCCAGACTACTATACCCAGCAAAACTCTCTATCAACATAGATGGAGAAAACAAGATATTCCATGATAAAATCAATTTAAACAATATCTACCCACAAATCCAGCCCTACAGAAGATCCTAGAAGGAAAATTCCAACCCAGAGAAGATAATTACACCCACGAAAACAAAGGAAACAGAAAATTCCATGGCAACTAAACCAAAAGAAACAGAAGACCACCACCTATACCAAAATAATGGGAAATAACAACCTCTGGTCACTAATATGCATAAACATCAATGAACTCAACTCCCCAATAAAAAGACACAGGCTTACAGATTGGATCCATAAACAAGACCCATCATGTTGCTGCTTACAAGAAACACATCTTACTAACAAAGATAGACACTATCTCAGAGTAAAGGGCTGGAAAAAAGTTTTCCAAGCAAATGGACCCAGGAAGCAAGCTGGAGTAGCCATCCTAATATCAAGCAAAATAGACTTCCAACTGAAGTTAATAAAAAAGACAGAGAAGGGCATTACATACTCATTAAAGGAAATATACACCAAGAGGTCATCTCAATATTGAACATCAATGCCCCAAATACAAAGGCACCTACATTTATAAAAGAAACGCTTCCAAAAGTTAAATCGCACATCAATCGAAACACTTTAGTAGTGGGAGACTTCAACACCCCACTCACAACAATGGACAGATCATCAAGACAGAAATGAAACAGAGAAATAATGAGTCTAACAGAGCTCTTGAACCAAAGAAACCTAACAGATATCTACAGAATGTTTCACCCATACACAAAAGAACATACCTTCTTCTAGGCACTGCACGGAAACTTCTCCAAAATCGCCCATATAGTCGGACACAAAGATAGCCTCAACAGATACCAGAAAATTGAAATAACCCCTTGTATCTCATCAGACCACCATGGAATAAAGCTGTACTTCAACGGCAACAGAATCAACAGAAAGTCTACACACACATGGAAATTGAGCAACTCTTTACTGGATGACTACTGGTTCAGGGAAGAAATAAAAAAGGAAATCAAAGACTTCTTTAAAACCAATGAAAATGAAGTCACAACATGCCCAAACCTATGGGACACAATGAAAGCTGTGCTATGAGGAAAATTCATAGTTCTAAGGGCCTCAAAAAGAAAATTGTGACAGCTCATATTAGCGAATTAACAGCTAAACTGGGTGAATTGGAAAAAAAGAAGCAAACACTCCCTTGAGGAGCAGAAGGCAGGAGGAAATCATCAAACTTAGGGCTGAAATCAACAACTTAGAAACAAAAATAATGATACAAAGAATCAATGAAACTAAGAGTTGGTTCTTCAAGAAAATCAACAAAATAGACAAACCCTTAACCAAATTAACTAAAAGACAGAGGGAAAAAACCAAATCAACAAAATCAGAAGTGAAAAGGGAGAAATAACAACAGATATTGAGGAAATCCAGAGAATATTTAGGTCCTACTTTAAAAATCTATATTCCACCAAATTTGAAAACTTAAGTGAAATAGACAATTTTCTTGATAGATTCCACCTACCGAAGCTAAATCTAGATCAGGTTAACAGATTAAACAGCCCTATAACCCCTAGGGAAATAGAAACAATCATTAAAAATATTCCAACCAAAAAAAGCCCAGGCCAGATGGTTTCAGCACAGAATTCTATCAGACCTTTTCAAACTCTTTCACTAAATAGAATCAGAAAGAACACTGCGAAACTCATTCTATGAGGCCACAGTTACCCTGATTCCTAAACCACACAAGACCCAACAAAGAAAGATAACTTCAGACCAATCTCCCTCATGAACATAGATGCAAAAATACTTAATAAAATACTAGCAAACTGAATCCAAGAACACAACAACAGTATCATACACCATGATTAAGTAGGTTTCATCCCAGGAATGCAGGGATGGTTCAACATACAAAAATCCATCAACATAATTCACCACATAAACAAGATGAAAGAATAAAACCACATAATTAGCTCACTATATGCAGAAAAAGCATCTGACAAAATCCAGCACCACTTCATGCTAAAAGTTCTGGAGAGAATAGGCATACAAGGTTTGTACCTAGAAATAGTAAAGGCAATATACAGCAAGCCAGTAGCCAACATCAAATTAAGTGGAGAGAAACTTGAAGCATTTCCTCTAAATTCAGGGACAAGACAAGGATGCCTACTTTCACCATACCTCTTCAATATAGTACTTGAAGTTCTTGCTAGAGCAATAAGACAACTAAAGGAGATCAAGGGGATAAATATTGGAAACAAAGAAGTCAAAGTATCCCTGTTTGCATATGATATGATAGTATACATAAGCGGCCCCAAAAATTCCACCAGAGAACTCCTACAGCTGACAAACACCTTCAGCAAGGTGGATGGATACAAAATTAATTTTAAAAAATCAGAAGCCCTTCTTTATACAACAAACAAATGGGCTGAGAAAGAAATAAAGGAAACAACCCCCTTCACAATAGCCACAAACAACATAAAATACCTGGGGGTAACTCTAACCAAGCAAGTAAAGGACCTGTACCACAAAAACTTCAAGCCCTTGAAGAAACAAATGGAAGAGGCCTTTAGAAGATGGAAAGATCTCCCATGCTCATGGATAGGTAGGATCAACATAATAAAAATGGCTATCCTACCAAAAGCAATATATAGATTCATGCAATTCCTATCAAAATACCAACACAATTCTTTATAGACCTGGAAAAAGCAATTCTCAGCTTCGTATGAAATAACACAAACCCCAGAATTGCTAAATAAATCCTGTACAGTAAAAAAACAAAACAAAACAAAAATAAAAACCAAAAAACATCTGGAGGTATCAGCATCCCAGATTTCAAGCTGTACTACAGAGAAATAGTAATAAAAACAGCATGGTACTGGTATAGAAACAGACCAGTGGATTAATGGAATCAAATTGAAGACCAAGAAATGAACCCACACAACTATGGTCACTAAATTTTTTACAAAGAAGCCAAACTGTGCAAAGAACTTAACATAAGGTGTGACACACTGAATCTAATAGAAGAGAAAGTGGAGAAAAGCCTCGAATTCGTGTGCACAGATGACAACTTCCTGAACAGAACACGAACAGCTCAGGATCTAAGACCAACAATCAATAAATGGAACCTCATGAAACTGAAAATCTTCTATAAGGCAAATGACACTGTCATTAGAACAAAACGGCAACCTACAGACTGGGAAAAGGTCTTCACCAGCCCCACATTTGACAGAGGGCTAATATCCAAAATTTATAATGAACTCAAGAAATTAAATGCCATGAAACCAAATAATCCAATCAAAAAATGGGGAGCAGAGGTAAATAGAGAATTCACACAGGAGGAATCCCTAAGGGCTGAGAGACACTTGAAGAAATGCTCAACATCCTTAATCATCAGAGAAATGCAACTCAAGATGACTCTGAGATTCCATCTCACACCTGTCAGAATGGCTAAGATCAAAATCTCAAATAACAGCACATGCTGGTGAGGTTGTGGAGAAAGGCGAGCACTCCTCCATTGCTGGTGGGAGTACAGGCTTGTACAACCACTATGGAAATCAGTCTGGCAACATCTTAGAAAACTTGAAATAACTCTACCTCGAGACTCAGCCATACCACTTCTCGATATACATCCAAATGATTCCTCACCAAATCACAAGGTTGTTTCCTCATCTATGTTCATAGCAGCTTTATTTGTAATAGCTAGAAACTGGAAATAACCCAGATGTCCCTCAACCAAGGAATGGATAAAAAAGGACACTCTACTCTGGAGGAGTGGGATGGAAGGGATGGGGGTAGAGGGCGGGAGGGCAGGACTGGGAGGGGTGGAAAGAGGGTACTCTGATGGAGATGTAACCTGAAGTAATAAATAAACATAAAAAAGAAAGAAAAAACTGTGGGACATCTACACAATGGAATACTGCTCAGCCATCAGAAACAATGAAGTCATGCAGTTTGCAGCCAAATGGATGGAACTAGAGAAGCTCATCCTGAGTGTGCTAACCTGGGCTCAGAAGGATGCACATGGTATCTATTCACTTATAGTCGGATTTTAGCCATATAGTAGAGCATAACTATGCTACAGCCAATGCACCAAAGGGAACAGGAACATAGACTCTTTTACCTGTCCATGAGACACTTTTCTCTAGTGGTGCTGCCTTGTAGGCCCCCAGTGTATGAGAATGCTCTTGGCCCTCATATGACTTCTAAACTGGGTCAGGGAATAATATGTAGGGACACTCTGCTCCAGAGGAGTGGGTTGGAAGGGATAGGGTGTAGAGGGTGGGGAGGCAGGATTGGGAGGGGTGGAAAGAGGACACTGTAATGGAGATGTAACCTGAAGTAATAAATAAACATAAAAAATAGTGACTATTGCATAACTAGGTTTGGTAACTGTCAGGAAGTTCTAGAAGATTCACTGAAAATGTTAGAGTATTGGTAATTCTCAAATTTGCAATACTTGAATGGAAAAATCTCTATTAAAATAGTTGAATTATAATAAAATGTGCAGAATGACTCAAAAAAACAAGGCATGTAAAATGCATATTTTGATCGTTTAATGATTTTTTGTTTTGGCCTTTAGCCCTGCCACCTATTAGGTGGTTGATGTCTTGGACTCTGCTAAAGTTGAAAGAACTTTTACTTTGAAACATGCTGGTTTCAGAATAATTTTCTGTTTGGATATGATTAGTTTCTATGAGCTTAGGGAATTTACTCCCCTCCTTTTGCATTTTTGCAAGTTGTTGCATTAAAGTCTTATTGAGGCAAAGATAGAATATTTGAGCTATACTCAGAAAAGATTATAGGAATAAACAATTGATGACTATGCTCAAAGGGTTTTTTGTGAATGAGCATTCCCTAACATTTAATGTATTTTTTTTTTACATTTCAGAGCTTAAAAATCATTTTCTTTTTAAATAATATTATAACTTGGTTTATATTTATTTATGTATGTATGTTTACATTTATATATGTTTGTGTGTATGTTACAGTGGCATACATGCAGGGGTCAGAAGACAATTTGTGACAGTCCATTCTTTGTTCTCTCCGTCTATCATGTGGCTTTCCACAATTGAACTCAGGTCATTAATCTTGGCAGTACATACCTGTAAAAGTTGAACTTCCTTATTGACTCTCAATGATATTTAAATTGATTTCTTCTTTTGTAAAATAACAAATAGACAAATAGACCAACCTCAGTTCTTTATACATACTTATACTTATTTGGCAATTTCATATATGCACATAATGAATGTTAGTCATTTTAAAATGCTGTTACCCTTTCATCCTCTTTCCTCTACCACTGAACCAATTTTCTCCAATAGTCAGCTCTTATTGATACTTATGCTCATATATTTGCATTTAGGTGCATGACTACATGTATGTGTACATAACAGTAAATTTCTATTTACACTTATATGTTTATTAATACTTAACAATTACCTATAAAGTTCCTAAATCCTAAAACCCAAACCCTAGCTCTAAAACCTAATATCTAAAACAGCCTAATACCTATAAAGCAAACACTTAACACTGACCTAAAGTTTCTTGAAAGGATATTCTCTCAGGTTAATTGTTTTGGTGTGGATCCCTATGGATGGGCTAGTTTTCAATAATTCTTTCAATCTTAAAGTCTATGAATCTTACTCCTCAGATCTTAATACTAGTTTATATATTTAATCTGTTCTGACCACTGAAGTAGGGTGATCTTTTAATCAAGACATGCCTCCATGGTCCTAGGCCCAAATAATTCATAGTTGGAAGTCCCTCCAAACCATTTCTAACTCTGCCAGTTGCTCACCGATCCAGCCTCCCAGTGTGATTTTCTGGCTCCTGGGCCCAGCAGTTCTGGCGTTTTGGCAGCTCTGATGCTCTGAAGTTTCAAGGGGAGATATTTCTCCTTTCTAGTGTTCTGGAGCACCAGGGAGTGTCTGCCTTTATCCACAAGCGAGGTCAACAAGAAATGGTGATGAGTAGTGGAGCCTGATGAAGTCTCGACATGTGTTGTCAGAGAGAAATAAGGAGGAAGGAGTACAAAGCCTTGTGGGGTTCCGATTTTAAATCTCTTGTGTCATAGTAATGTGTTGCAATGATCTCGGCGTGAATTCTGGCATTTCGTTGTCATAGTTCCTGGAGGGCTTTCAAAGGCAAGCCCCTCTACAACAGTGTGTGATCAGTGACATCATCTACTGTTGGCAGGCTTTAAAGGCATGCCACATCCAGACGTAAATCTTTCAGTTAAGAGGCCAGGATTTTGCTTTTCCAAGATCCCTATGCTGCTAAATGCTATCACTAACCCCACCACATGTGTACAGCAACATGATTGGTATTCTGTGCAAATCAACTTGAAATTGTTTTTTCCTTCACTATCAAATATCTTGGAAAATTATTTCTTGCTATTACATGTATATCTTGTTTATTCTCTTTACTAGGTTTACTTTATCCTATAACATAAGAATTACATAATTTTCTCTTCATTTATGAATATTTTTGTGGTTTGAGTTAGAAATGTCCCCCATAAATTCAAGTATTTGAATACTTGTTGCAAATTGGTGACACTATTTGGAGGTGCTTATGGAATCTTTAAAAGGTGGAGCCTTGCTGGAAGAAGTATGTCACTGAGTATAGGTTTTGAGGGTTTATAAACTAACCCTACTTCCTGTTCTCCACCTCTTTGCTGCTTGTGTATGGATGAAAATTTGATCAACCAGCTTCCTGTTACTGCCACCATGCCTGCTTTCCACATTTACCTCTGTGCCATTATGGTCTCTATCATTCTTGAACTGTAAGCCAAAATAAATCCTTTCTTCCCTGAGCTGCTTTTGGTCATAATATTTTATGATAACAACAGAAAAATAACTAATACAGTTTTTTTCCCAAGTATTCGCTATGTGAATCAGGTCTGTAATTAACATTACAATAGATGGTTCTGTGTGAAAAGATGGAAATGTTCCTGCTCTGGTACGTAGAGTTGTACTTTATAACTAGAAAGAATTAACATTTTGTGAATTTCAATGGGTACAAAGAATCCTAATAACTATTAATTACCAAAGTTGCTATATAAATCCCCTCACATTTTCTCTGTTTACCCAAACCTTGAAAATCAGATGCTATTTAGTTTTGAAAATAGTAAGAGGTAATAGCTATTTTTGATTACTTCTCTGATTTGTAATTTGCTGTCCCTTTATTTTCTTTTTAGATTTATTTTTCTTTGTGTATGTGTGCATCCCTTTGTTAGTACATGTGTGTGTGTGTTTGTTTGTCTGTGCCGTATGAGTCCATCAGAGTGTGTCTAATCCCCTGGAGCTAGAGTTTCAGGTGGTTGTGGGCCAGTCAGTGTGGGAGCTTGGAAGTGAATCACAATCCTATTCAATAGCAGCAAGCACTCTTACAGTTGAGACATATCTTCAACTTGATCTTTTTATATATTTAATGATCATTTATATTTTGGCTTCTGTAAATTATTTGAGCAAATGATAAACTTATTTTAATTTGGTTGTCATCTGCATTATAGAACTGTAGTTATTTTATTCTTCATTACTAGCTAAGTGTCTTTCAAATATCTTCTTCCTGTATGTTACACAATTTAACGTAGTTTTTGATACCTTTTGCAAATTCAAATTATTTGTACATTGTACTATTATGGCATTTAAGATTTTTTTTTGTCTTGAGGAAGGTTTCTTTTTTATTCATTAATTTATTTATTTGTTTATTTTGATTCCAGTTGCAACCCCCTCCCTCTTCTCCTCCCAGTCCCATTCCCCTCCACTTCCCCCATTACCCCATGCCCGGTACCAACCCACTCTGTCACCTCAAATTGCATCAGGACTAAGTGTTTCCTCTTCCACTGAGACAAGACAAGGCAGCTGTGCTAGGAAAATAGTGTCCAGAGAGAGGCAACATTTTTTGATCTTATAGATTTTGGTTTTGTTTTAAAATGACACCTTAAAACTCTATTATATTTTTTAATATATTTGCTTTAGTTTTTAATAGTTAATTTATTGTTGTTTTTATTTTATATTTAGAACATGTAAATGTACACTTCCATGAGTATATATCCATATGTCTACTTGATATTCAGTTAATTTTTCTAAATTTACATTTTTACTATTTTTGCTTTCAAACTTTCCCTTTCGTCTTTTCTCAATATCTTTATTTTCTAACTGGATTTTCTATCCCTATACATGTTCCTGCCTTATGATACATACTCCACACATATTATATTTGTTTCATTTTGAGAGTTGATTTCACTATGTCATTCAGACATTCCTTGAATTTATTATGTACCCCAGACTGTTTAAAACTCTTGGTATCATCCTGCCTTACCTCCCAAGGTCTCAGATTACAGGCATGTGACACCATTATATCTGTTTACACATTTAAATGAAATAAAGTGATATTTAATATTTGTCAAATTTCATAATTATTATTTTGGAGGACATTTAATTATGTAGAACAAGTAGTTCTTGCTTTAAAAAACTGACAAGGACTAGAAAATTACCTGATAGCTGAACAAGAAAGAGGCTAAAGCTGCTGTATCAAAGATATATCCAAAAGAAAAGGAACTATTACATATTAATTTTCAATTCAGGATTGAAGGTGTGATACATGGTGATAAGTTGAGACTTAGCACCATATGGCAGGGTTAGAATCTTTGAAAAGAGTCCAGGAGAGGTGATAGGTGAAGATGCAGCCCTATTATGTGGAGACCCAAGCATTTTGAAAATTTTGGTGCCATAGTATAACTTCCAAAGACAGCAGCCTCTTTGAGGTGGAGGTGACATTATCCTACTAGACACATTTCATGTGTTGCAAATGTCTGCCTAACCCATTTGGGGCCATTTTAAGTAAATAACAGAAGTCTGAAATTATGCTTTATTCTGTTGGATTTTGGTCTTGCATTGATTTGATTATGACTGTGCCCTGGTTCATTCCTCTTGGAATAAGAACATAGCTAACTTATTTTTATTTTACTGGAACCCTCAATTGTGACTTTGGAGTTTTGGAGAGATTTTGAATATATCAGAGTCACTATGAATATTTTAAGGACTTGGGTATTTTAGAGCCTTTGGATATTTTAGAGAGGTTTGAACATTGAAGGAGGCTGCATTGTTTAAAGAGATTTATAAACTTTTAAAGTGTATGAATTTGTAAAGACTTTTAAATGTTTTAAGGTTTTATATTGTAATATTCATCATAACTTGTCATCTTGGGGACAAATGAAAATTTTCTCATTGAGTGGTTATATGTTTGTGTGTTAACTTGACAAGGTATCAATTCTTCTGGTTAGTTCTATGTCAATGTGACATGTGTACTTAGAGTGCCCTTCCCTATCTTTTTTGATTAACTTCAGTTGAAAGACTATTTTAGTTGATATTAGGATGGCTACTCCAGCTTGCTTCCTTGACCCATTTGCTTGGAAAACTTTTTCCCAGCCTTATAACTCTGAACTGTAATCCCAAATAAACTCTTCTGTAAATTCCTTTAGTCATGGTGTTTTCATAGCAATACATGTAACCAGAGTAATCAGAAATATTTTAATTTTTTTCCAAACTATCTGAAGAGGAATACATTTTTCCAAAGTAGGCAAGTCTAGCATACAATGATTCCAAAATCAAACAAGGATGCTATAATATTGCTGCAAGATAATGACCCCAGTGAATATATATCTATATATATAGATATATATATATCTATATATATAGATATATATATATCAACATGACTCTACCAAATAAACTTCAACAACAGATTTAAAGAACTATGCAGTTTAGCCAAGTGATATTTCAGCATAATCAGATCAATAAATAGTAGCTATCACATTCACAGAATGAGAGATAAGCATTATAAGATCAATTAATGCACAAAATAGAATGTGATAAAAATCCAATATATTTTCATGACAAAACGTGTTTTAAAACTATTTATAGCATTGTATCAACTTAATAAAAGCAATATATGTCATATCCATAAGTAGCAGACTTTTCAGTATTAAATAGAGAAGCTTTTCCTCAGTAACAACACAAGAATTTTTGTTTACCACTTTAACTAACAGAATATTAGAATCCTCAGTAAGAACAATTAGGTAATAAAAATACTTTTCCACTTTAGAAAGGAAGAAATAAGACTGTCTTTACAAGTAACATGATATGATAGATGGAAAATCTTAAGCTTTCTGTAGCAAAAAATAATAACAAAAGAGTTAGGTAAAATGGCATGATACAAAAATTAACATAAAAATCAGTTCACTTCTATATACTAATAATAACATCCAAAATGAACTAAGAAAAACAATCACAGTTACATTATTGGAAGAAATAAAACAAGTTGAATAAAACCTAGCAAAAAAGGTAAAAATATCTATCCATTGAAATGAATAAAGTTCATCAAAATTGAACACACAAATAATTAAAAGACATTCCTTGTGCATGATTGGGAAGAGTTAATATTGTGAAAATATGAATTCTACCCAAAGCAATTTGCAGATATAATGAAATTCCATTTAATTTTCTAATGGCACTTTTATGAAACAAAAGAGAAAAATATCTTAACTTTTATATGAGACTATAAGATATTGAATACTTGAAGTAATCACTAGAGTCATTGACTTCATGATTTCATGTCATTAATAAAAAGGGTTATGGACTACATAGATGACTCATCATATAAAAAATGTGTAATATTCTTGCAGAGGATCCAATTTCAGGTCCTAGCACTCATGTTGTGTGGCTCCTAGTTACCTGTAACTCAGGAGATCCAACACCTTCTGGCCCCTATAGACTCTCAGGTTCACATACCCACAAACAGATAACATATGCACAACTAAAAATAAACTTTGAAGTGTTCTACACTTTTCATCATTAAAGTTTTTCACTTACTTTTTACAGGTTTATTTCTAGATTTTTGTTGCTGTTGTTTGTTTTGTGTTGTGTTTTGTCTCTTGTGAATCATATTGTTTTACTAATTTCTTTCTCAATAGGTTCTTTATTATTTTTTTATAAAAGTACTGAAAACACTAATTTTAATGTAAATTTTGCATTATTATAATTTTTTGAAACTGTGTATCAAAACTGAGAATTTTCTTGTGGAGTCTTTGTTCCTTTTTATATATTTCTTTCATTATTTTAATTTTTATTTAATTTTTTCATGCAGTATAGTTTGATCATATTCTCCCTCCTCAACTCTTGCCAGATTCTCCACACCTACCTTGCTGCTCAACTTCATGTTCTTCTCTCCTTCCTCACCCCTCAAAAATATCACACAAAAACCCACCATGGAATCTGTTTTGTGTTGGTCAACTGCTCCTGAGTATGGGATCAGATTCAGATCAGACAAAATCCCTGCACAAAGATGGGGAGGTAGACGCAAAGCCCCACTTCTAACCAAGAAAACTATTTGTAATTTATACTTGCTTTTCTCCAATAGCATGACACTATCAAAAACTCCCAGAGATGTAATTTTATATGTTTGAGTATTTTACCTGAATGTGTGTGCATATATATATATATATATGCACATAAGGTATATATATATATATATGCACATAAGGTATATATATATGCACATAAGGTATATATATATATATATATATACCTTATGTGTGTGTCTGGTGGCTTTAGATGACAAGAGAGGGCACTAGATCCCCTGGAACTGCAGTTACAAATTATTAGGAGCAATCACATTACAAGGATGCTGGAGAAAGAATCGAGGAAAGAACCTACATGAGAGTAGCAAGTGCTCCTAACCACTGAGGTATCTTTCCAAACCATTCTTTAGATCTTTTACATACAGGATCATAGTATCTGGAAATAGTTTTATCTATTGTTTCCTTATTTGTATCACATTTATTTTGTTTTCCTGACTTGATGACCTCTCTAAGAATTCAAGAACTACATTGTGTAAAAGTAGAGAAAGTGTCCTTTTTTCCTGATTGTAAAAGAAATGCCCTCAGTTTCTTTTAGTATTCTGATGGCTATAAGTTTGTCATATATGAACGTTATTATGTTACATTACGATCCTTCCATTCTTCATTTATTCAAGGTTTCTCTCATTCAAGGGTGTTGAACAACAACAATAAATATATACAGCCACCATGAAAACCAGTGTGGAATTTCCTTAAAATACAAAAATAGAATTCCCATATGATCCAGCCATTCCACTACATGTATATACTGAAAGGAATCAAAATCAGCATATAGTATGACACCTGTACATTTTTACAGTCCTGTTCACCAGTACACACAATAGATAGGTTATGAAATAAGCCTAGTTTCTCATCAGTGTAAGAAAAAATAAAATGTGATATGTACCTGAATATGGTCAAATATACTATGTACATATTGAAATTAAAGCTGAATACTTTGCACAATTAGTGTATACTAATACAACTTATAGATATGAGAGAACTTTCATATGAATTTACATTATCATGGCTTAATATACATCTTTGGTGCTTACTGTAAACTAACAGCTTGACAGAATCTAGAATCTCCTTGGAGACAGGTGTCTAGGCATTCCTGTGGAAATTATACTGATTTCATTAATTGAAGTCTTCTGGGTGGTATCATAACTGGATTGGAAAAGGGAAGTAAACAGCAGTATGCATTCATCACTCACTGCTTCCTGAGGGTGGATACAATGTGACCATAACCTCTCTTGCTCCTGCCACCACGCCTTTTCTGACTACTGCCAAGTCTCTCCTGCTGGAATACACTCTATCTCTCTGGGACTGTGAGCTGAAACAGATCCTTTCACTAGAAGTTGCTTTGATAAAGGCATTTTATCACAGCAATAAGAAAGTAACTAAGACCACATCCAAGGAATACAAAATCAGTATCTTAAAGTGTTGGGGAAGGTCTGATAGGCTGGTTTCAATGCTGAGATCTGGTTACCGCCCCTTTGGAGGCATTCTCTTGATTGGATAATAAAAGTTGTTGATGGCCAATTAGCTGGGCAGAAAGAGTATAGGAAGGTGGGACTTCCTGAGATTAGAACAGGAACCCTGCACTTTACACAAAAGATTAGTTTTTTCCACCAGGAGACACAGAAGCAGATAGTCATGTTTGAGAATGCTGGAAGGTAATCACAGGCACATGGTGGTTTGGGATTAGGTGATCCAGGTTAATTTACAGTAGCTAATTGAGACTCTGCCCAGCTAAGGGTTAAGCATTGAAACATTAAACAGTCTTGGTGTTTTTAGTTATTGAGGAACGTTTTAATTATTGAGGAAAGGACAGCGATAGCTTATAGGCCCTTAGTCCAAGCAATCCAGGGCCATCGGACTCCTGGACTCCCAGACTCCCCTTAAGCCCAGACAAATCTCCCGCCAAGCTGCTGGTAATTCTACTGGCCTAATATAACAATTTATATTACTTAACAGAGTTTAGGTTACAGGTGGTGTAGGCTACCCTTGGTCTGAGGCTCTTTCCCCAGGATAAATCAGGCTTCCAGTTAAGATACAAAATCAGTATCTTGAAGAGATGTGAAGTACTCTGTTCAGTGTAGCATTTCTCATTATAATCTATATAAATAAACACCCTAAGTATTTTTCACTAGATGAATGGACAAAGAAATTTTTTATTTTTAATTTGTTATTTATTTTTAATTTATTTATTGCTCTGTGTGTGTGTGTGTGTGTGTGTGTGTGTGTGTGTGTGTGTATGTGTGTGTCCATACATATGAATGTTATCCAGTCTTTAAAATGTCAGGAAATTCTGTAAATTGTGGCAACCTAGATGAATTTGGAGATCATTTTACTAACAAAAGACTGCTGGGGCTGGACAGATGGCTCAGTGGTTAAGAGCACTGGCTGCTCTTCCAAAGGACCAGAGTTCAAATCCCAGTATCCACATCGCAATTCACAGCTGTCTGTAATTGCCTGCCATGGTGGAGGACAGGCTTTTAATCCCAGCACTTGGGAGACAGAGGCAGGTGGATCTTTGTGAGTTCAAGGCCAGCTCTGGTCTGCAGAGTTCGTTCCAGGGCAGCACAGAGAAATCCTGTCTTAAAAAAACAAAAAAAAATAATGCCATAAGCAGAAAAGCACATGCTGCTTCATTACATTCATATGAGGTATGAAATAAACTCATGGAAGCAGAAATTAGACTGGTGTTTGCCAGAGACTGTTATTATGGAAAAGTAAGGAACAGTTCAATGGGAAAATAGTTATATAAAGTGAAAAACTTTCAAATACTTGTTGCATAATATTGAACTTAAAGACAATAAGAATGTACCTCCTATACATGTACAATTTATACCAGTGTCTATTAGTTATATTTTCATAACTGTGTTAAATATTTAAAAATAAATTTCCTATCCATTTTATAGAATATATGGTCATAGTTCTGCATAAATATATTACTGGTATTATTTTTGAACATGTTTTTCCCATGGTTGCAGTGAAAATGTATTATTTTTAATCAAGAAAATATTGCAAATTAGCAGTTTCTTATAATTTTTTACAAACTATTTTATAATGTCTCATTAACATTATATTAGCAATGTTTATTTTGGATCCCAGTTTCTGAGATTTCAGCCCACTAAACTACTCCCACTGCTTCAGAACTGAACAGAGATAAGGTAGATCTTGGTTGAGAGGGAATAGTAGAACAGAACTGCTCATTGTGTGACAACCAGGAAATGGATGAAGTGGAGTGGGAAGGAGGAAAAGGGGAAGAAATACCTGAAATAAGACACAGCCCCAAAGAAAATGCCCTAAGGATCTATTCCTATCATTTAGGCCTCAACTCTATAAGTTTCATCACCTCCTAATAATGCCAGCTCATTATCAGTTTATCAATGGACCAATCCATTCATTTGATTACAGTTGTCATAACCCAGTAACTTCTCAAAAACTGGATCCACCAACTGTGGACCAAGCCATCAACACATACACCTTTGACGGTGGATACTTCAAATCCAAACCATAATGAGGGAGTGATAGGACGGCAGTCTAAAGATATACATTTTTTGTTTTTTTACTGAAATAACAATCTCAATCATTAATAGTCCTTTTCCTTGAGTACAATGCTGTTTTCACCAGGATATCATCTGAAAAGGCAGCAATGCCTGTGGGTGAGTAAAGAGAGCACACATAAACCACTCCAGTGATGGCTTCAGGGAAGAGAAGCTGGTGTATTGCACATGACCAAGCACTTACATGGTAGAAGCCTGTCCGCTGGTATTGGTTTAGCATATTACCTTGGATTGGACAGTCAGTGCTCACTAGAGTCTTTCTGTGGAAGAAAATCCTTAAGGGACACATAGAGAGTGCAGACCCATATGCAGACCAGATACCAGCTACCAATGCAACTTCACAAGTCACTATTCTGACTTCTTGGGCATGGTTCAGTATGCCAAGTGGGCTAGCCACCAAGTCATGCCTCCATTTTCACTTGCAATACAAAGCTAATATAATGTGCTAATTATATTATACTCCATTTTCATCCCATTCCACTCTCTTTTAATAGAATATTGACTATGGTACCAATAATAAAGAAGAATTGAAGATATGTTTAGAAAAATACAAATAAAAATCATTTTTGCTATGACACAAATATGTATCTGGAAATTAAACTGCACCAATCAAAAATTGTTATAGGTCATAAATGATGAATTCATTAGTTCCGAAATAAAGTCTATAAATATAAATTGAAAGCCTATATTTAAATAATACATAGCCATAAAAAGAAAATAACACCTATTCACAACAATTATTAGCAACATTAAATGTGTATGTATTGATTAAATTTTGGGCAAAGAAAATTGGGACTACAATAAGTACAAAGTGGAATATTTAAATGAACAGGAACCTGTGCCTTCCACATTGACAGACTAATTAAATATGAATACTCAAAAATCACTAATGCAGACTATAAATCATACTTGTCAAATTCTCTTACTAGTATAACTAAATTGAAGGAGACTGAATATCAAAATGGACTATACAAAGGTGAATTCAAACTATTTTCATAATAACTAAAGCTATTGGAAAACATAAAGAACATATTAATGTGTAAAATAATAATGATAAATGTTGAATTGGCTGGTTAGGTATATATTAAAACATTTGTATAAATAACTGAAATCTATAGTTTATACCATACATTTAGAAAAAAATTACAAATTATAAAAAGTAACTTTCACAATACAGTTTTTTAAAAAGTTAAAATTCAATCTGTATAATAGGTCATACTCACAAAGAGAAGACTTCAGAATTAAAGATGTTCACTACACTAGAACAAACTAGAATCGATCAAAAGCAATGAGGAAGAAATCAAGACATACAGAGGACTATCTAGAACTTTCAAGAACTACCTATGACAGTTCCAGAAAGCAAGCAGCCTTAAGTGAAGCAGAAGAAATGGGTAAGCGGTGTTAGCAATCCAGGGTATGGTGAGGTAAAGCAATGTAAATTCTAAACAAAAATAGACCTTATCTGGATACATACTTGTATCTGGGGTTATAGCAGCAGGTTTTGCAGTGCCAGTTGTTATTCTGGAATTTAGAACCACAGTTCAAGTCCTGTAAAGAACAGAAAATAGAAATGAAATCTCAGTGTTAGGAGGATCAGCATGGAAAATGAATGATTAATGGAGAGGTCTTGTAGAAACTATGTAGCAAAGACATATATACAATTGTGTTTTCTTCATGAAGAAAAGAAAAGATAGTAAAAGGATTGATACAATATAGGCTTTATGTAAAAGCTGAGGTTAAATTCTTCTAGCTATGAGGATTTAAAGATTTTATGGCTAGCAAACCTGTTAACTCACTACAAAATAGTATATGTTATTCCATCTGTAAAGGGAGAGATATTTCTGACACTTAAATCAGTGGGATATATTATCACATACAAGATAAATGTATTCAAATGCCTTAAAAATAAAAAAGACTGCTAAGCTATGAAATTCAATATAATGGATATCAAACGAACGCATTATAATGGGGAAAATTCATGAGAAAATGTAAATGAGAAGAGCTCACTATCAAAGCTGAATACAAAATGAATGCACATCCATCAAGCTAACACTCAGATTCTATTTGATAATTTAACAATGATGAACAGGGAGTTTTCATGAAAAGAAACTGAAATAAGATGTCATCATATAAAAGAGGATAAAGCTTCAAATGCAATTAAATGAATACAAAGTAAAACGCCTTAGAAGTTCCACTGCTTATCTACTAAACTATAAAAAGCACAGTGTACAAAGCCAATTGCTACTGGGGATTTGAGGACATGGGCATACTTGAACATGGCTAGTGGCACTGTAAATTGATTTAGTTTTCCAAGAGGCAAAACACAGCAATATATAAAATAAA
>CAJQZJ010037505.1:1336812-1348031 GCA_907164525.1 Lophiomys imhausi | reverse complement strand
GGATAACTATATCTATTTTTATATGTACATATCTATAGATTCACAATATGAACACAAAAATTGTGCTTTTAAGTTCACAGGTAGCATATATAATCCTTTCTTTCTTAGAAAAATGATAACTCATACAGGGCCACTGTGGTGTCATATGACCAAGGAACAAAAGAATACCAAGATTAGACATATAAATAAATTAACAAATATTTTTAAAATGTATAAACATTGTATTGTGGCAGAAATTGGAAAATATCTGCAGCAATTTTGTCCTAAAGACTTTTTCCTGGGCCTAATGACAATGAGTCCTCTGACTATTAGAAATTGATAATACACTACTTGGGACATAACAATCTGCCCAGGCTGGCTTGATTTTCTTTCTGTCTAATGCCTTTGAAACTGCAAGAGCTACCAGCCTGAGAAGAGGCTGTCATATTTCGGCAAAATATTCCTCTAGATTGTTAAAAGTTTGGTTGTGGGGTTGATGAGGGAAAATGATTGTAAAAGATAACTCTGTTCTGTCATGATTTATCAATGGTGACTAAACTTATGACCAAGAGGAAGATAAGACACAAGTCCAGGGACAAAAATGAGATGATCTATGTTTTGGGAAAACATGAATCTATCCCTGGCTACTGAGTTCTGTGTAAATAAAGCCTGTAAGAGACACAGGTTGTCAAGCCATACTTGGATGTGTTTCCTCTCTGACCCATCTCTCATGGAAGGAAACTAAAAATTGTCCCATGTCTGATTCTTCTCTTGCCCCTCTTCCATCCACATTTCTTAAGGCCTTGGACCCCACCCAGAGCTGGACTCCAGCAAGAGAACATGCATGAGAAGGACCTAGACCTTCTCTGCACATATGTAACACAAGTTCAGCTTGGTTTTCATGCTGGATTCCTAACAGCACAGGAAGGGCCTGTCTTTGACTCTGTTGCCTGCTTTTTAATGCTTTCCCCTAGCTGGGTAGTCTTGGTTCGTCTCAATAAGATAAAATACCCCAATTCCTACTGCAATTTGATATGCCATGAAGGGTTGATATCTATGGGAAGACTCCCCTTTACTGAGGAGAAAGGGAGGACTGGAGGATTAATTTTAATTTTTAAAAGATTAGGTGTTTGAATACCTCCAGCATTATATTTTCCATTTGTGATTTCAATAGTTATTGGTCTTTTGTGGCTTAATACAAGTTTTAGAGTTTTTTTCCCTAGTTTTGTGAAGAATATCATTTGAAATTTAAATGGAGATTGTGTGAACCTCTAGATTTCTTCTGGCAATGTAGCTACTTTTCACAATATTAATCTTGACAAACTATGTATGTGGGAGGTCTTTCCGTCTTATTTATTCTATAATTTCTTCCTTCGATGTTTTAAAGATTTCATTACAAAAGCCAAAAAAAGAAAAAAGAAAAATAGACATTTTGTTTTGTACTGCATTAGACTCAGCTTCAGATACAAACTATACCAGAAACCAGTCCCAAAAGAACAAGGAACCTAGCATAACTATTCTATGAGAAACTCCACCAAGCAGTGAATCAAAACAGATGCTGAGAAACACAGCCAAACATCAGGTAGAGCTTTGGGGGTCCTGTACAAGAGAGGGAGGAAGAATAGAGAGACCTGGAAGGTACAAGAACACCAGTTGAAGATCAACAGAACCAACCAATTTAGGCCCCTAAAGGCTTACAGAGACTGAAACACCAACCAAAATTGGGCACACATAGATTAGATTTAGTGCCCCCCATACATATATAGATGATAAGCAACTTGGTGTTGATAGCTTAGCAAGTGGAGGAATTGCAGTGTCTGTCATGAACTCTGCTGCCTTTGGTGGAGCACTTCACTCTATCTGTGCTGCTATGTCAGGTCCCAGTGTAAGAGGAAGCTCTTGCCCTTCATGGTCCAATGAAGTGAGTGGGGTTGAGATGTGGGGCCCCCACCCAAGGAGAAGGAGGGGAGAGAGACGGGGAAAAGGATGGGAGGTTGTGACCATCAGGGGAGGAGGAAAGGGCCTGTGATACAGATGTAATTTGAATAAATATTTTTAAAAAAAAAGAAAGAAAACATGATAGATAAATGAGTCCTCTCTCCTAGTCCCCCAGGTATAAATCTTCCCAAAGTCATGTCCCTATTTGGTTTGTTTTCCAAATTAATTTCATCAGATAAAAATGAATTCAGTAGATAGGTAGGTAGGTGATGATGGTACATAGATAGATAGATAGATAGATAGATAGATAGATAGATAGTCTTACTGATTTTTGCTTTTGTTTTGATTTTTCATTTTTGCAACTTCTGTGTGAGTTATTGCTTCTTGGAATTTTTTGGCTTTTCTTATCATTAGAAAGAGAGAAACAACACAAAATTGGGTAGATATGGAGATGAAGAGTATCTGGGATGAGATAGAGAAGGAAAACATGATCAAAATATAATGTATAAAAATTCAACTAAGCAATAATGATAAATGGAAAAATAGCCTAAAATAAAACTAAACAACTCCTCTCCACACACACACATAGAATGCAGGCTGCAAAACTCATTGGGAGCAAGTAAATAGTGTACCTTTGAGGTCTCTGCCTCAGTTCCTGCTTTCAGGTTCCTGCCTTCAGTTCTTGCCCTGACTTCCTTCAATAATGGAGTATGATGTGAAAGTGTAAGCCAAATTAAGTCTTTCATTCCAATGTAATTTGCTGTGATATTTATCACAATAATAGAAATAAAATTAATACATTTAACTGTGCAGATAATTTACTTCATACACCAACACAAATTGAACACCTCTTGAGTTGTTTAATATAGAATCTGTGCAAATATACTGCAGTCTTGTTATGCCCTTAGCCATTATCTTTCCAAACAAGAAAGATAATACAGGAATCTCTGTAGTCAGTCTGCCAAAGTTCAAATATCATTACTACATTAATTTACTCAAGCAACCAAATTTTTTCTAGTCTCATTTTTTATATTTAATATGATAATAATGGAATTTTCTATTATTATACCTTCTTATTCTGTTATTATTATTAATGAGATGAAATCACTACTCTGTAACCGATCTTTTAAATTATTATTTAACACTTATTTATTCATTACTAAATTCACTTATAACAAACACCAACAATTTCTTAACTATTAATCCTATAAATTCCTACAACCCTTTTAACCTATCCACTATAATTATAACAACTACTTTCATAACCTTTTAGAATGATACAGTCTCTGGGGCAGGTCCTCAGTCGTCAGGAACACAGTCTTTGTTGTAGATTCTTTAATGCACTTAGCAGTCCTTTTTCTGGATCTCTCAGATGTAGGTTTGTCAGGGTAAGTTGGTTATTGCAGTCTCATCTTAAATAAGGCTTCATGCTTTCTTCTCTGTGGGAGACCCCAGCCGTCTGCAGGCCAACTTACTTCTTTTGAATCAGGAACTCAGCTGCTCTGCCTCAGTCCTTAAAGCCAGGCACAGTTTCCTTTAGGCCACTGATCGGACAGATCAAACCCCTCTAGGCAAAAGCTGAGCCACAGGGTCCAGTCCTTGGCCTTTTGGTGTCCTGCTCATGCTTTCTTTGCTCACCGGCTTCTTTAAGCTTCAGGGAGAGAGCTGGCCATCAATGGCCAGCCCTTTTTTCAGCAGGACTCTTGGAGCTCTCTAGCTTCAGGGGCCTCTTCCCTTTCTGGGCTCCATGCACTGTCCTTAAATAGGAGGAACTCTGTTTCAGCTTAATTTGGGCTCCGCCCACTTAGCAGCTGAAAACAATGTCAGGCCAGATACTTTGTTTCTTCAAGTCTATTGAGTCTTTCCTGTTTTTCCTGACTTCAACCTTGTTTTTCAGTCTATTAAGTCTTTCCTGTTTTTCCTGACTTCATGCTGATAATGTGCTTCAGGCCCCAATTTAAGAGACAGTATCAGAAACTCCTATATATTTTCTAAATCTAATTTATCTAACCCCTACACTACTCTCTTAATTTTTCACTATTCTTTTGGTTTCCTTTCTTCAAAACTAGCTTGCAGTGATTTCTAGATAGTACTAGTATCTATACCAACAGTAAAAGTAATAAAATTACATCTAACACCTGTGCTATCCATATATATATATATATATATATATCCCACTAATTTCATAAATGAAGTATTTTTAATATCTACATTTTATAAATAAGAAGAGTCAATTTAATACCCTCAGCTCCTCAATACCAGCATCAGAATTCATTTTACTTCAATCACTTTGCTTCCTTGGTGATGAAAGCATTTAAACTGTGTCCTGTTTCCGTGTAATGCCCTTTGACCTGCACCCCATGAGTTCCCAGATCTTTGTTTACTTGCTAACATACCCAGGAACATAGACAACTTGAAAAGAATTACACACCAATCAATTTCCTTTTCTATATTATTCAGTAACAAATGATGGAATCTTGATCTTCAGTGTTCTGCAAGGGCCATGATGAATGGTAAATATTTCTTAGGTACTAATTTCCTTCCACCCTCATCTTTCTTCTATTACATCTCCTCTTGCTGTTTAATGTTTTGAAATTTTAATAGTTCAGTTTCCAGGGTTGATTTATTAAACCAACAGTGACAGTAACACATTAACTGAATATTTCAAATTTAACATTTCACCATAGCAGATAATGAAACTTCTAAAAGAAAGAAGAGAACTGGAAAGTTGGGAAGAGAGGAGTATTGAATAAAGTCCCTTTATATTTCTTGTTTTGCTTTGCTTTAAAAGAAAAATTAGAGTCAACGTTTTGAGTCAGAAGCTCTGAGAAAAAAGATAGTAAGAAGTAAATCATTCCTGACTTTTTATTTGACTCAGCATCTTGTCTAGGGGTCAAATCAGCTGTAATGAAACCTGGATGAAAAGCCCAATTTCTAGGGCTGAGATCAGTACATTTTTTTCATAAAAGATAAAATAGTAATTGTATAGGTTTTGTGGATCAAACAGTCTCTGCTTTGCCACAGCAACAGCAACAAAGCCATAAATTGTCTATATAAAGAAATAAGTATGGATATGTCCCAATATGACTTTATTTATGGACACTTAAATTTGAATTTTATGTAATTTTTGCATGCCACAAATGACACTCCTCACTTGCATTTGTTTCAACCATTTAAATGTAAGAAAATCAGCCTCATTTCATAGGTTGTACAAAATAAATATTACACTGGGGTTAACCTTCAGGCCAGGGGTAAGAACCCCTCCTCTATATGTGAATCAAGCAGATTTGAACAGGAAGCAATACATATTCTAGTAGACTTTAATTTTATAGTAGTTTCATGTTCACCACAAAACTGAATGGAAAGAACTGAAATTTCCACTCACTTTCAACCACACAAGTACATAACCCCTCGGATTTTAATGAGTAATACAAATTTTGAGTTGGTTGCTTTGTTTCATAGACTCAGAAATGGAAATTGGTAAGACTTGGTAACTATGCTACATTTTAGGGTAGGATATAGATTTGTGGAATCACAATCCTACCATGACTTATAGAATTATAACTAGGTATTGACCTTAAAGTTGCTGACAGAAAATATTTTTGAAATTCTAAATGGCATGATATATCTGTTAAAGGTATCTTTTTGATCCTAGAGAGACACCATCATCACAAGCCGTTCAATAATTTCTTTCTGTTTAATGTATAATTAGAAGCTGATACAAAATAATCACGGTCATTTCCTATTTCACCAATAACTGTTCACTTTAATATTTTTGATTTATCCCTTTGAAATAAAAGCCTACTCTTCCAGGATAGATCATCAACTGGTCAACCATTTTCTATCACAATGGAGACATTAGTATTTAGAAATAATCCAACATACACACACACACACACACACACACATGCACACACACACACATATACACACATGCACACATGCGCACCCATGTATGCACGCACACATGCATTCTGTTTTGAATTGGTAAGCTGGTAGAGAATTTCTTGGAACTATAATTATTTCACAACAAAAAAATTCAATGTCCAAGTTTATATGGGTTACTTTGATGAATCGAAACCCCCTACAGATGTAGGACATATATATTATATCCACTGTTATATTTCAAAAACCTAGCATACGAATACACAAGGTATCCCTCATGTCAGGCTCAAGCACAGAAAGATGCAAAATGATTTGAAAGTACTTGCTTTGAAAAGAGAGCTCTGGGGTACCCTGATGGTCCAGGACTACTTAAGGAAGTGTTTCTTTGAGTTTAGCTGTCTAGGAACTCAGAGGCTACTACAGGTAAGGTTTAAGATGGCTCGGATGCTGCCAGAGAATGTGACAAGCCATGGATTCATCCATGTGATGCTCTTCTTTCAGGCCAACAATTTAAGCTATTGCCAGAATCCTGGGAGCTTCCATCAAGATTTCAAGGGAAATCGTGTGTTATTGGGTCAAATTCCCTATAAGTAGAATCTGAGAAGGTAATAGGTGGAGTTGTGAAAATGAACCCAAAACATGATGAAGATTTCAGGAATTTAGAGATGCCAAAAACATGGAACATGGAACATCTGGCAAGGAAAGCTGTTAGAGCAAGAAAGACATGTCACCTACCATCAGCAAGGCTATACATTTGGGGCTTACCAAGAGCACTGGGGCTCTCTATATACTAAAGATGCCATACATGGAGCCATAAGATTGAATGATTTTTCTACTGTTGGGATTCAGTCTTACTTGGTTTATACACCATCTTTCTATGTTCCCACCTCTCCCCTTTCAAATGAAGGTATTTAGTCAATACCATTGTGTTAGACATATGGAGTTTGCTTCTCAATATTCAGAGTTGTGTCCAGGTAAAAATCTTCCTTGAATGTGAAAAGATGCTTTAGACTTTAACTTTTGAGCTGGGACTCTTAAAAGTATAGATAATCTTGAAATAAATTAACTAAATTTTATATAATAGGATCTGTGGGACTCTTTGAAGGTGAGGGGCAACTTTTTATAATCTGAATATGAGAGTATCATTTTGTAAGCTTTTCTCTAGTGTTTAATGCCATTTTGGAATGTGGTTCAAACTTCAGGAAATGGAGCATAGCTGGAGAAAGTAGGTCCCTGTGGGGATGAGCAGGGTATGCATGCCTTTGTGAGGTATAACTTGCCCTGAACCCTTCCTATCTGTTTCTCTCTGCTTCCTGGCTTCTGTGGGGTGATGAGGTTGTAAAATCATACCCTCTGCTGTGATATAGTCTTACATCGTATTCAAAACAAGAAATCCAGTGGTCCTTGAACGAAGGCCTCTAAAACTGTATGACAAAAATAAATCTTCCTCCATTTTCAATTGTTTTCCTCAGATGTTTACTTCAGCAATATTGTAAACTCGCTAAATAAAAAAAGCATTGCATAATTGTTCCCTCTTCCCTTCTGCCTCTTCATCCTCAATACTGCTTCTGCTTCCAAATCATGTGCTTCATTTTAGTCACTTTGCCTCAAAGCAAAGATATATTCTCTTCCATGGTTTCCTAGCTAAGGGAATCTAGTAACAGATATGGTACCTACCCTAAAGCCTACAAGATATTTCACAGAAACCTCCCATAATAGTTTCATGATATTTACTGATAGTAACAGCTAAAGTTGCCATTCATTCTGGACGACACATTACTGAAGGGCCTATAAGACAAAAACTGTTCAGGGCTAAACCCAAAATGGGAAAATAGGCAGGAATCTTTCACAGTACCTTCACATTTATTTTCTTTGTCATCCTCACATTGAGATGCTTAAAATCAATTTGCATTTTGGAGTGGGTGGATGAATAAGTGAAGAGAGAAGATTAGACTCAGTGCCTCTGGTTGGGACTAGAACAGAATGCAGAACAAGAGCCCTTGTAATACAATTTTCTCCACCCCAAATAGAAGGCTACAGTACTTCATACAATGGTTAATCAACAAGCTCCTGCCCCTGGTAGATGTGGGTATTTACATTCAGCCTCTCAAAATGCTAATTGAAATTATTTGCAGCTAAAGAAGTTTGAAAACTTCTTTCATTATATAGACAAATCCTGGAAAGGTGGTAATTCTCTCACTCTA
Source organism: Lophiomys imhausi (assembly GCA_907164525.1). NCBI lineage: Eukaryota > Metazoa > Chordata > Mammalia > Rodentia > Muridae > Lophiomys > Lophiomys imhausi. Next base: position 1,340,025 of record CAJQZJ010037505.1, on the reverse strand, counting down.
TTATTATTCTTTATTGTAAGCTCTTGTTCCGCAGATCAGGAACAGCAAGTCCTTTTGCAGCTGGATATTCTAATTTCTGGTGCTTTCTTCAAGTGAAAATCTAAATATAAGCCTCCTTCTTGGCTTCTAAGTGGCATAAGAGCCCCTTTGCTGACAAGGTTGCCTCCATACAGCTGGAAGACTGATTTTCTGCTGTGTATAGTTCCTCATGACTTGCTTCTTTATAGGAATGGCTGTGGAGGATGGTGTTTGTCATTGAAAAGGGGAAAAGCTGTTTTCATTTAACGTAGCAGTTTCACAGAAATCATCCAAAATTAGCATGCAAATATGGGCTCCTATCAAGGGATGTATGCAAACCTGTCACACTAGTCATGTTATAAATTAGTTTGACAACAGGAAAAAAGATATTAAGTAGTACTATAACAAGTGATATTTACTCATATTTCACTACACATTAGAAACATTGTGAGCAATAGCTCACTAACCTTTGCAATGAGTGACTCAGATAATGGGTGTCATAATTTTTCCCATTTTACAGCAGTAAAAGTTGAGGCTTTGAAAGATTAATTTGCTCCAAATAAATCATCCACATTGATAAAATCGATATGGAATAAACTATAAGGCCTACAGGTTTAATTATCAAACCACTAAGATTGCTTCTTTCATTTTCATTGAAGAAAATAGAATTGGGGGTGGGGAATGACTTCAAGATGGTGTCAGAGGGTGTGGAATATGACATAACCACAAAATGATTTCAAAATGTGCTTTCATGTACTTCCTGACGCTTAATAATAACATGTAGACAATGTGTACTCCCCAAGGCTAAGTGTTGTAGCTCTGAAAGGAGAGGTATCCTGGCAATCGGGAACCAAGGAATACCACAAAGTCTCATGGCTTAACAAACTGCACATGAGATTTATTGATAGGGGAAAAACCCAGGATGGTAGCTACCTCTGCTTGGATGAGTAATAGCAGCAAACTGAGCAGAAAGCAGGGCTTATCTGGGACTTCTTAGGGAACAGAACATTTCAGGGTGGAGATTTCCAGGATGATTTCAGGGTGGAGATTTCCAGGGTGAGGATTAGTAGGATTTCAAATCCTGAACTTGGGAGCTCAGTGATTGGTGGGTTTTCCTGTTTAGGGATTGGTGGGTTGTTTTTTTTTTTTCTTGTAAGTCCAGGAATGGCCACTCTCCTTCCTGCCTTGGAGCTTGGAATGACTGTTGCAGCAGTTAAAAAATGACCCTTAGGGTCTTTAAGTAAGTCTGGGGGGCAGGGCCCAGCTACTGGAGCTCCTCAAGTGGTGCCTGGCCACTTTCCTGCCTTACAAAGTTTACAAAGGAGTCTACTGCAGAGAACACTTTCCATGCTGCTTGAGTTGGCGTGAATAGCCAGGTGTCAGTCCTCCAGGACAGAATCTGAGCACATACAGTTATCTTTATAATGCAACATAATTTGCTTGATTTTGTGAAGAATCACAGGCATGACACAGGAAAGGTTTAAAGGGATCCTAAAGGTCTTCTAACACAGCATTCAAACATGAATTTCTGTAGAATAAGTCATTTATTTGAACACTTCCAGGATAAGATAGTCACTATCATATAAAATTGTGTTTAACATGTTTATGTATTAGTCAAACTTTTCAAGTCTCTAGCAAACACCCAAACATAAGAAGAGATTTAATCATTTTAGCTCTTGGTTTTAGAGATTTCAGTCTACAGTCCTTCGTTGTATTGATTCTGAGTTTGTAATGAGGCAGACCATGATATATCAACAGGAGCACATTTCAGAGGGCAAGAAGCATCTCAGCAGAGAGTAAGGCACTGGAACAGGATACAGCTCATAGAGAAATACTTTCTCTAGCTAAGTGCTATTATAGTTTCCAAAAAGTTCCAAGATAGAGCCACCAACTGAGGGCCATGCCTTTGTTACACAATATTTTGGAGAAAATACTTCATATTAAAGTCATAAAACTTTGTGAGATAAATTATCATTACACAAAGTGAAAATCATTCTGAAAGTGTAAATTCGGTGGACTTAATTCAACTCTTTGAAGACAAATGTTTGAAATTACATACTGTGCCCACCCCTAATGTTCAATGTATATAATATTTACTACATACTTCCTTAAGTGTTTTGTATACGGAGACATTAATCCTAATAATACTAAGACAGGAAGATAGCTCAGCTGGTAAAGTATCTGACATACAAGCATAAGTAGCAAGCCTCAGATGCCCAGCACCAACATAAAAAAATCCAAGCATGGTTATATTCATCTGTAAGTTTAGAGCATGAATGGGTAAATACAGGAGAATCCCTGGAACTTACTATCTAGGCAGTCTACTGAGCCTGCGAACATCATATTCAATGAGAACCCCTGTCTCAAAATATAAGGTGGAGAGTGACTGAGAACACCCCGTGTCAATCTCTGACCTCTATGTGCATGCATTCACAAGTACATGCATGTACCTCAGATAGGTGTATACATACAATACAAACACAAGACCTACAACAATTTGAAGGTTCTTATAAGGCAGATATAACTATTATTTTAATTTTATACACATTCTTCTCAATAGCATATGGAAGTTTTTCTAAAATATACCACTTCCTGGGACGCAAAATAAATTTTCACAAATTCAAAAGATTAAAAGTATTTCTTGTATCCCATCTGACCACTACAAATTAAATCTAAAATTGACAGCAAACCCTAGTAAATGCACAAACTCAATGAGATTAAACAACTCATTACTAAATGATGTATAGATTAAACAAGAAACCAGGAAATAAATAAATAAAAATTCTTGGAATGAAATGAAAATGAAAACATGATTCAACAAAAGCTTTGCGACACATTGAAAGTAGCCAGACAAGGGAAGTTTATAGCCATAAGTGCCTACATTAAAAAATTAAAAAAAAACTACTAAATGGTTTGATGATGCAACTCAAAAATTCAGAAAAACATTAAAACCTAGTCAACATCAAGAAATAATAAAAATGCACAAATCAAATATAAACAAAGAAAACAATAGAAAGAATACATATAGTTACAAGTTCTTTCAGAAAATAAGCAAAATTAACAGATTATTGACCCAACTAACCAAAAGAAAGAAAGAGAGGACTCACATTAACAAAATCAGGAATGGACAAGGAAACATTACAACAAACACCAAATAAATTCTTACTATTATATGAGAATACTTTAATTTTACAA
>CAJQZJ010037505.1:1251985-1276812 GCA_907164525.1 Lophiomys imhausi | reverse complement strand
TGCAGGCAGGGAGCTCCACCCACAACAGATGCCGGCCTCAGTGCGCCTGTTGCTGACTGCCTCAGATGCTTGGGTGCTAGTGTGAGTGACCCACCCACCCCAGTATTTGTGGAGAACACACTGTTCCGGGCTCTGTTTGCAGGCAGTCTTGGCTCCTAATTGCTTTGCTGTGACTGGGTTAGGTCTCTGCCTCTCTGCTACAGTGCACACTGTGCCACCATGTTGGAAACTCCGGAAAAAAATAATCTCACTTACCTTTGCTCTTGTGGTGTGGCTCGAGTGCAGGCTGGATATCAGGCAGACAGGCGGGGCCGCTGGTCTGTGGCTGGAGCCGTGGGCTGGATCCGCTCCTGGGCTAGATCTCTAGCCAGAGCTCCTCTCCAGACCGGTGATGGAGCTGCCTGATCTCAGGGTTGTGTTCCCGGGAACTGCGTGGGCTCTTTTACCTGGTGACCGGTCTCAATGTTCGCTGTGGGCATTCAGACACCGTCTGTGTTTCACTGTAGGCTAGGGGACCTCACATTCACTCCACAATGACTAATCTCATTCACCTACTACTCAGATGCACTGCTCTATGGTCGGCGCCATCTTGGATCCTCTAAATCTAGAATTTATAAGTCCACTAATTCTATGTTGATCCTCCCGTCTCTGCTGAAGTTAAAGGCATGGTTTAACACCACATTTCTCCTGTATTTTACCTTAGCTCTACATTTTTTCGACACTTGGAGGTTCATAAAACCAGGTTGAACGGATGTGTCCTTTATTTTATTTACAGTGTTTTAACGTTGTTACCTGCTTTTTTTAAATTAGTATAGTATATTTGGCTAAAGTGGTATTGACCATTGTTTATTGTGCAAAAATAAGATTGTATTGGTCTACGTCGGTATTGATATTTGTATATTGATACAAAATTAAGATTATAGTTGGCCACAATGGTATTGACCCTTGTATATGGACGCAATATTAAGATTGTATTGGGCTGCATAGGCATTGATCTTTGTATATTGATACAAAATTAAGAGTATATTTAGCCACATTTGAATAGATCTTTGTATATTGATACAAAATTTAAGGTAACGCTTCCTAATGGTATCGTACCTAGAGATACTTAAAATGAAATGTGAAGCTCTGGCCTCTTGATACCAACCGTCTTAAACTGTTTAGGATAGTTTAGAAAAACAAACTCCTAGTCATGCATGCATGTCACCTTGTGAGCTACTAAGACAGTCTATCACAGATATTCTCTAAGCTACTCAGTAATCATGTTGTTAAGAGACAAGCAACATTTGCTTATCTAAATACCAGAGATAGATAGGGCATCTTCAAAAACCCCAAGAGATCTGCAGAATATGGCATTCAAAGATGTGGTCTTAAATTAAGATTTTTTTTTGATATCGTGACATATCAGCTCCTGACAGCACCCCCTATTCTACTCCAAGTAGAAGAAAAGCATCGAAGAATCTCCAGTGTGAGATGGTTGAATTAGTGGGAAGCCTATCTCTTGGCATGTAAAAACTCCTTGCTTCAAATGCAGACAGACTGCTGTCCAAAAAGACAAAACTTGGTAGCAGGGAACTTGACAGCCTAGCTCTGCCAAGACAGGGTAGTTTAGTCCTTCACAATCCCTGCTCTACAATAAATGTCTGTCAGAGAAACAGGACCAAAAGGCTGAAGACTGATGCTGGAATGTATGGAGAGAAAATGGGAACTGTCCAGGTAATCACTGGTTTGTCATTTCTTAGTATTGGAAGCTGCAGGCCCTGCACTTCCTATATAATCAGATATATTTATCCTTCTCAGCTCTCTGAGGTGGTTGAAGAATAGACAGCTTGAGTCTCATAGCTAAATTTTCAGTTGTTTAGGAAGCAAGAGGGCGTTCTAGATCTAAGAAGATGGTTATAATAGTGATGAAAGTTAGTATGAAAACTAAGTCAGTTATAGAACTTTAAACTCATGGAGATGGTTAGAAGGTAGAAGGTTAAAGTCAGGGGCCAAATATGTATGAACTGGACATTGAGAAGGTATACTGGGCCATTTAACTCTCATAAATGTGGCATATTTAATTCTGCTGTTTTGTATAGAATTTACTGTTATAAGAGAAAGAACCATTTGTTGGAATGAAAAGAGAAGCTGTTGGGGGGGGGAGGGTGGAATGGTGGGACAGGAAGGGGGAATAGGGAAGGGTTTGCGACTGAGATATAACTTGAAAAAAAAATAAAGTACTTATAAAAAAATATCTTTCCATTGAGGACTTCAGCTGAGGAATTTCCTCTGTTACATTGGCCTGTGGTCACATGTATTGGGTCATTTTCTTGATTGCTTGCTAATTGCATCCGGATCCCTGCCTTGAGTGAGTTCTTGCTATGGTTCTCAGTGTTGGACTATAACCAGTAAGTTGAAATAATTCCTTTCCTCTGTAATTGACTTTTTGTCATAGTGTTTACAACAGCAGCAGAAAACAAACTAGAATGGTACTTGATTGAGACATTGGTAGGCATAAACATAAAGCTTATATACACTTGTAAAGATTGAGAGGGATCTACATTTTATCTATTTCAAATGCTAATTTTACTTGATAGAGTACCTATTTTGTAGAGCTCATTTTTTTCTGTAGGAATATGCTTAAGATAAAGGAGACATCTTGTCCAATTCTCAATATAATTAAGCTTCTATGTTTATTACACACTGAGTCAGACTGAATTTCTGATGTGGGAGGCTACCAAAAGTTGTGTACTGGTTAGGAATTTTATATCATAGACTCTGATATATAAACAATATTTTATATAATTTCTTAAAGGCAAATTTATCTAAAATGGGCCCTCAATTTGTCATGATGGTTAGAAATTTAGAGCTTCAAATGTCATTACTTTCCTCTACATATCCTGTATTGTTCAATGGTCGTAGGGGTATATACAAAATAGGACATGCAGGGAGGTTTTTGTAATCTTTCAGTCATACTGGCACTAGTATACTCCTTATTCAAGTCTGCACAATCACTTAATTTCCACTTGGCTTCTTTGGGTTTGTGCTAAGCTTTAGAGCCTAAGTGTTGACGATTTAGTGTTTCTACATACACTAATATATACAATGAAAAATATTATGAAGATATTTTGAAACTGTCTTACTTGGTAACATTTCCCTCTACTCTCAGCCAAAATGTGGTAAGTATGAGACAACTTGGTGCTGAGGTTGAACTCTCCAAGCATCAGTTGACTTATGGACTATTTGGTTTTATGTCCCAAATAATACATGAGACTTGGTCTATAACCTCAGGAAAACTAGGTTAAATGGATTCGAATGTTAAAAGAGTTCAATGTTCAACATCCTTAATCGTCAGAGAAATGAAACTCAAGACAACTCTGAGATTCCATCTCACTCCTGTCAGAATGGCTAAGATAAAAACTCAAATGACAGCACATGCTGTTGAGGTTTTGGAGAAAAGGAATCACTCCCACATTGTTGGTGGGAGTGCAAGCTTGTACAACCACTATGAAAATCAGTCTGGCGATACCTTAGAAAACATGGAATAGCTCCACCTCAAGACCCAGCCATACCACTCCTGGGCATATATCCAAAATATTCCTCACCAATCCACAAGGACATCTCCTCAACTATGTTCAGGAGTTTCTATAGAAACTAGAAACTAGAAACAACCCAGATGTCCTTCAACCAAACAATGGATAAAAAAGCTGTTGTACATTTGCACAATGTAATACTACTCAGCTATCAGAAACAAGGATATTATGCAATTTGCAACCAAATGGATGGAACTAGAAAAACTCATCATGAGAGAGCTAGCTCAGACTCAGAAGGATACACATGGCATATATTCACTAATAACTGTATTTTAGCCATATAGTACAGGATAACCATGCTACAATTAATAGACCCAAAAGAACAGGAACATGGATTTGGTTACATGTTAGTGGGACACTCCACCCTAGTGGAAGTGCCATGTATACCTCCTAATAGGAAGCTCTTAGACTTCATGTGACTAACGAACTGAGGAGGGCTGATACACGTAGGCACCCAACACCGGAGGGATGGGATGGGTGGAAGAGGGGGTAGAGGGTAGGAAGGTGGACTGGGAGGAGGTTGAGGGAGGGGGCAATAATGGAGCTGTAACTTGAAATAATAATTAAATGTTAAAAATTATAATTAAAAATAAAATATATGAAAAGAAAAGGGGTTTAAAAATATTATTATTGACCTTAACTTCTTAGGGAAAAGCTTGCATCTCACCTCTAAAATTGTCTATTTCAGTTTTGTTGGTAGTTATGAATCAGTCTTTGCGGTGCTTTGCCCACAACTGTGGGAATTGATGAGTGTGTCTATTTTTATGCTAGGTACTCCTGGATATAGCCTCAAAGAATAGAACTGTGTGGTTCAGGCACTTTTCTGAAATCCCTGGCTTACGAGACTTCCTGCTGCAGATAAGGACACTGGCTTCTCTTATCTGCTTGTCCCCTGGTGCCTCTCTCTGGTGAGATACTGACTGCCTGCAGAGCTGGATTGCTTTTATCCCTGAACTCTATACTGCAGATACTCAAGATTAGTGTCAGGAGAGGAGAAAGGGTAATTGTTTCTGGGGAGGAGAATTGTGTAGGTGGTAGTTCTGCTAAAAACTGGAGGCTAGAGTGGTATTTAGTCAAATATGGCTGCCACACAGCAGTGAAAGAGCCTTTTGGCATCTTTCTTCAAAGAGTTTAATGCTGACATGCCTTGTACTTTGGCAGTTATTCTAGGGAAAAGTGTTTAAAATGATTTAGCCATTAAAAAATTCTTACCTGCTTTAGTTGTAAATCACGTTTTTATCGAGGCTTCTGGAATACTAATGATATCCGGTTTTTATTAATTCAGTGGTGTTGCATTATAAATCTGGAGGTTTACGGACTTAGCCTATACTGTTTTAATTTTTCCACCATCTGAACAAACTGCAACTCTAACTTGATATGGGTTGGAGTGCTCTTCTTGTCAAGTATATATTTTCTTTAAAAATGTAGTCTTACAGAGAGCCTTTTATGTGTAATTTTGGCTTTATATTTTGTAAACCATTATTGATTTTTCTTCATTCCTACAGAACTGGGATTCCTGTTCAGAGTTTTAGCCCCATAACAAATGTTAGGGAACTTAAATGGAACTTCGGGAGAGAGTGCCCTTGAAATTGCCCTAATGACCCAGGGGTGCCAAGTTTATAAGCTTCCTGTTTCATGTGGGCAGAAGGGGATCAATAATAAAAAAAAAAAAACATCTTAAAACACACTCACCTAGCAGGATGGTGGCTTCCTAAATATCTGTGTTCTTATAACTTCAGATCTATGTGATGAGGGAAGACAATAAATGTTATCAGAAGAGGGAAGATACAGGATAGCACAGTCTCAGATATTCTTCTATGCAGTGACCAAATCTGATCTTAAGGAGGAATGAAACCAAACTCTTTGCAAAGTTTGAATAATTACAGAGATTATAGAATTTGCATCTGAATAGGCTAGCAAAACAAAGAATTTCATGAGAGATTTTTAAAACATTTATTTATTAATTCAGGTTACATCTGGATCACATCCCCTTCCTATCTCCCCTCCTGTTCCCAAAATCCCATCCTCTTCCCTCTCTTCCTCTCATCCTTCTCCTCTGGTGAGCAACACCCTACATATCAACCCTCCTCAGTACATTAGTCACATGAGTGCTAAGAGCTTCCTCTTTCTCTGGGACTTGACATGCAACCCAGCTGAGGTAAAGTGTCTCAGTAACAGGCAACAGGCAATAGAGTCCATGATTGAGTCTGCCCTCCCCAGTGCTTGCTAAGGGATCTGTATGATGACCAAGTTTCCTATCATCTATATTTGTAGAGGGGTGTCTAGGTCTAGTCTAAGTTTTTTTCTTCTTTTCTTTGCTTAGTGTTTCAGTCTCTGTAAGCCTCTAGGGGCCTAGGTTGGTTGGTTCTATTGATTTTCATGTGTTGTTCTTGTTGCTTCTGAGTCTCTGTATTCCTTTTCCCTCTCTTATATAGGACTCCCAGAGGCCATCTAATGAGACTGTGTGTCTCAGTGTCTGTTTTGATCTACTGTTGGGTGTAATTTCTCGTAGGATAGTTATGCTATATTTCTGTTTGTTTGGGTGTGTAGGTTGAAGTATAGTTATCCTGTAATATATGACTAAGTTATAAGTGAGTATATGCCATGTGTATCTTTCTGGATCTGAGTTGGCTCACTCAGGATGAGCTTTTCTAGTTCCTTCTCACTTGATTGCAAATTGCATGATTTCCTTGTTTCTGATAGCTGAGTAGTATTCCATTGTGCAAATGTACCAGAGCTTATTTTTATCCATTCTTCAGTTGAAGGACATCTGGGTTGTTTCCAGTTTCTGGCTATTACGAATAAAGATGCTATGAACATTGTTGAGGAAATGTCCTTGAGGTTTGATGAAGAGTCTTTTGGGTATATGCCCAGGAGTGGTATGGCTGGGTCTTGAGGTAGAACTATTCCCAGTTTTCTGATGTATCACCAGATTGATTTCCAAAGTGGTTGCTCTAAGTTTGCATGCTCACCAGCAATTGAGGAGTGTTCCCCTTTCTCCACATCCTCTCCAGTATGTGTTGTCACTTGAGTTTTTTTTTTCCTTTATCTTTTATTTCTTCAAATTACATCTCACTCGCAATCCCCTCACTAGTCTCCCCTCCAGTCCCACTCTCCCACCCTCCACCCCCATCCTCTTCCCTCTTTTTTTAAAATTTAAGGTATATCTTATTTCCCCCAACAGCTCCCCCTTTCAGTCTAACAAATGGCTCTTTCTCTTATAATAATAGATACAATACAAAACAACAGAGGTAATTAGGCCACAGTTATGAGGGTTATATGGCTTAGCGTAAATTTCCAATGTCCAGTCCATATGTATTTGACCCCTGACTTTAACATTCTACTATCTAACCATCTCCATGAGTTTAAAGTTCTATATCTGACTCAACATTCATACTAACTTGCAACACAATTTTAAAAGCGTCTTCTTAGATCTATAACACTCTCTTGACTCCTCTTAGCCATTCTGATGGGTGTGAGATGGAATCTCAGAGTCATTTTGAGTTGCATTTCTCTGATGATTAAGAATGTTGAGAATTTTTTCAAGTGCTTCTCGGCTACTTGAGATTTCTCTTTTGTGAATTCTTGATTTAGGACTGTATTCCATTTTTTTTGATTGGATTACTTGGTTTGTTAGTGTTTAATTACTTGAGTTCTTTGTAAATTTTAGATACTATCCCTCTGTCAGATGTGGGGTTGGTGAAGATCTTTTCCCAATCTGTTAGCTGCTATTTTGTTCTAATAACAGTGTCTTTTGCCTTAAGGAAACTTTGCAGTTTTATAAAGTCTCATATATTGGTCATTGGTCTTAGAGCCTCAGATATTGGTGTTCTGTTCAGGAAATTGTCACCTGTGCCAATGAGTTCAAGTGGCTTTTCCCCAATTTCTCTTCTATTAGATTTAGTGTGTCTTGTTTTATGTTGAGGTCTTTGATCCACTTGGACTTAAGTTTTGTGCAAGGTGGTAAATATGGGACTATTTGCATTCTTCTATGTGTCGACATACAGTTAGACATCCAGAACCATATGTTGAAGATGCTTTCCTTTTTTCCATTGTATGGTTTTTGCTTCTTTGTCAAAATCAAGTCACCATAGGTCTGTGGGTTTATTTCTGGGTCTTTGACTCAATTCTATTGATCAACCAGTCTGTTTCTATGCCAAGTCCATGCTGTTTTTATTACTATATACTACAGCTTGAAATTTTAATGCTATGTATTATTGCTTGAAATCAGGGAGAGTGATACCTCCAGATGTTTTGGTTTGTTTGTTTGTTTTGGCACAGTATGATTTAGCTATACTAGTTTCATTGTTTGTTTGGGGTTATTTCAATTTTCTTGTATGGGTTGAGGCTTGCTTTGTGACCAACTATATGGTCTATTTTAGAGAAGCTTTGGTGAGATGCTGAGAAGAAGGTGTATTCTATTGTGTTTGGGTGAAATGTTCTGTGGATATCTGTTAGGACCATTTGGCTCATGACCTCTGTTAGTTTCATTAGTTCTCTGTTTGTTTTCTGTCTCCATGAACTGTCCATTGGTGTGATTGAGATGTTGAAGTCTCCCACTATTAATGTATATGGATCAATGTGTAATTTAAGCTTTAGTAATGTTTCTTTCATAAATGTGGGTGTCCTTGTATTTGTAGCATAGATGTTCAGGATTGAGATGCCATCTTGCTGAATTTTTCCTTTGATGAGTTTGTAGTTTCTTTCCCATTTTTGATTAAATTTGGTTGAAAGTCTATTTTATTTGCTATTAGGTTGGCCACTCCAGCTTGCTTCTTGGGACTGTTTCCTTGGATGACCTTTTTACAGCCCTTTATTCTGAGGTAAAGCCTAATGTGTGTGTGTGTGTTTTTTTTTTTTTTTTTTTGGTGAAGTGTGTTTCTTTTATGTAGCAGAGTGATGGAGCTTGTTTCTGAATCCATTCTGTAAGCCCGTGTATTTTTATTGGGGGCTTAGGTCCATTGATGTTGAGAGATATTAATGACCAATGATTGTTATTTCCTGTTATTTTGGTGTAGGTGGTAGTAATGTGTTTGTCTGTTTCTTTTGGTTTTGGTGCAGTAGGGTTATTTGTTAAATCGGCTGGATATTATCAAGTAGAAATCTCAAATTTAAAAGCATCTCATTGTTTTAAAACTGTTCAAGGCTCTTGGGATTGCAAAGTCCTTTTGTACATCTTGTTTAATTTGTATTTTGTACTTTGTACCATCTTCTAACAGTAGATACACATGAACGACATTCTTACATTTAATGAATTTAAGAATAGCCATGATAAATGGTTCTTCTAGGAATACACAGTTGAGAAGAAATTAGAAGCTCTGACTGACTAGACTCCAAGCTGCCTTTTCATACCACACATACCCCATATTTTACAATGGTAAGAGTACATATGCTAGGTATACATATGGTTGTAGACTTTTTCCTTCTCTTATCTCAAAATTATATAGATGTTGCTGCTGTTGGGCTGCTGCCTGTCTTTGTATAAAGTCATGGGAACCAGAAACTCTATTATGGCTCCAGGGGGAAGGGCATATGGAAGTTATTTGAGAGTCTGTTTTGGGAGTCTTCCAGAGTTGTTCAGAAACAAGAGTGAAGAGAATCTCTAGATGAACACTGCAAGGTGATTATCCAGGGCTGGGGAGTGACTATGTATCAGAGGCTACATCTGGATATTTCTTGTTCTAACAAATGGCACTATGGAAACTAATTAATAGCAAAGATCACCAGGGCTTGCCCATACTGAACAAAGACAATATTGAGTGTACTCATCTCTGACTGTATCTCAAATAACAGCAGAGTGAGCAGAATCCAGGCAGAACAAGACACATTGCTACAAAGACCCAAGGAACCAAAGGAATCAGAAGACAGCACAGAAATGTGCACACTTATAAGCCTCCCCTATATTGTGTTGTGTCACTGGTTATATAATGGCTGCACTCAAGGAAATAAAGCCTCTGTATTATTCCAATATCCTTTACTGCCTTCTGAAACCTACTTTTGCTAATTTGACTGTGACTGGAGGGTATCTTAGCAGTTCCTAAGGATCTTGGATAGTTAAAATTCTGCTGACCACTCTTTGCCTCCAAATTGACTCATGTCCATAATTAAAATGTTAGGTCCTATGTAATAATCAGTATTCTTAACTTGAAGTTGAAACTTTTCCTTTCTCCTGAGACTAATCTACTCATCCCATTTTCTGTATTCCATTGTACATCCTCTCATACCTTTTCTTCAAGTATTATGAAATATAAATATAGGAAGAATCAAGAAAAGTCTTATGTGTAATGTGTTAGTTTCCTACTTGTTAAATATTTAATCCAACCTTTGTCTTTGTGAGTTATTTAGTGATCTTTCAATGTTCTTTTAACACACTATAGTGACTTCATTTTATGGACATTAAAGATCCATCTCTCTGGGGCCCAGAGCAAGAGGAAGCTCTTAGCCCTCATGTGACTGATGAACTGAGGGGGGGGCTGATATGTGGGGCCCCCAAACTGGAGGAATAGGATAGGTGGGAGAGGGGGTAGAGGGTGTGTATGTGGTACCAGGAGGGGAGGAGGGAGAGGGCTGTGATTGAGATGTAACTTGAATTAATAGATAAATATATAAAATGATTTTAGTACAAAATAAAAAGGCATATATCTCTCACTTCTGCTTATTCATGGTTCAGATGGTGTTTTGAGGTCTTATTGCTTCAGGTTAGAACATAATACTAAAGGAAGCTTCTACTCAGTTCTGCTCTTTTTTAAGTTGAATAATGTCTAGTAAAGATGTTGATGTCCAAATCTAGAACATGTGAATATGTTACTTTATATGATAATTGAGAATTTGCTAGTGTAATGGAGGATTTTAAAATGAGGATAGTATCATATATTATGTGAGAAGTGTTGATATAACAACAGAGGCATTTCCAAGTAGAGGCAGAATGGCATACATACATATTCCAACACTTCAGACACATAGGCCAGTAAATCATGAGTTGAAGGTCAAACTCTCCATACTACATACCAAATATGTGGACAGCCTGACTGTACAAGACCTCATCTACAAAACAAAAAAACAGGGCCCAAGATCACTGACAAGAGAAGGTACTTTGAGAATATAAATAGATATTGACTGATCAGGCCAGAAGCCAAGAGATTCCAGTAGTCTCTAGAAGTAAGCATATATGAGGAATAGTCTTCCTTATAGAATTCTCATGAGGAACCATCCTTAATAAACCTTGATTAATATTAGCCTGAGAAGTTTCATTTTGAACATCAAACTCCAAGAAATATGGGTAATATACTGATGTTTGTGGCAACTGGTTCTGAGGATCCTATATGCAACTAATACATATTGCAAAAGAGATACTAATGACCCAGAATTAGTTTACGTCAGCGTTCTCTCTTCTTTATCAGAATAGCTCAGCATTCACAACTGTTGCTTCATTGAATTCCAAGTTAGACAATAGTTTTCTGCGACCTCCAAATGTTCTCATCTTGAGACGTCTTTCATTTAATTTTGGCTAAGGGGAAAATACCCATTCCCTCCTTCTGTGGAGATAAGGAAGGGTACTATTTATAAAAAGGACTTTTTAAAATTACTAACTCCTCTTCAAATTCAACTCATTTATGTCAGAGGTGAATAGTATAGTAATGTTGCAAAAACAGGTTTGAAACTTCTTTTAAAATTCTTGCATGGGTGGTTCCAGAGATTCATTTTAGAATTTAGGCATGCTGGCCAACTTTAAAAAATTCTTATTCTTTCATGATATTTAAGCAAATAGATTGAAAGATCCATAACTTAATATTTTCTTATAGTCATGAAAGACTTTTTAAAAAGCTCAAGCGCTGTATTGGGTGTGAGTAGGGTAATGAAGAGACCATTGTAAATAGTTTAAGTTATTGGACTGAGCTATAATGAATATATTTAATCTGCTAAAACTTCCTCTTTTCCTAGATAGGTGAAGGAATATGAGAAATATTGGATTTGTAATAGAATAAATGGATAAACTACATATTTTTCATATTTCTTAGTACAGTGTGAACATTTTTTTCTGCTTTATAGCTATCTTTAGGTTGTGATTGGTAACATTTCCTATACTTCGTCCATGTAGACCACTTCAGTGCTTCTGCAAACTTTGATTACATGAATTCCTTAAGGACTCACTGAGTCCTAAAACAGAAAACTCTTATGCTTGTACCTGATTCCTACTCAGGGAAAGAAAACACATCCACATTCTTTTCATAATGGTAGTGTACTCATAGCATGTGTAGGGGAGAGTATCTCCAGCGAATACATGTGTAACATAGAACAAAGAAATTGATATTGAGAACTCCAGCTGCAGGCCCCTAGGTTCTAATCCATTCTGGTCTTCACTAAAGAGAGAAGTCCAGGAAAGTCTGCATTGCCTGTTTTCCTCATGTAATTTCTCAGATGAGAAACATATAAAAATAAACATCCAGAAACCTCTGTTTTATCTGAAAAAGCATAGTGCTAAATTGTGTCCAGAGCTATCAGCAGTTGAGAAATGATTTAACTAGATGGTATGTATAATGTATCATATACAGCACCCTCTTTTCACAGGGAACAAACATTAGTAGTCCATCTATTGTTTGGGTGGTAGTTATGCAAGTAAAGCTTAAATCACAAACAACAACTTTAGTCCGGGAAAAAAATGGTTTATGCAAAATAAGTTACAGCATGGATACAAGGAATAGGAGACATACATTACATCTCCACCTTTGTTAGGTGTTAACGATCTGGCCTTAGGCAATCCACAGGCCAGTTACTCATCATGTTTTTTCATTAATTACCTGTAGGTAGTATTCTATTTCTTATCTTAGTTGAGCTTTGGGGCCCAAATGAGGAAATATATATTAAAAATGCCATGTAATATAAAGTGCTGTGCAGAGAAGGATCAATGTGTTAATGTTAAGATGACTCACAAACAAGTCTTTACTAAATTCCCCTTTTATCACACTTTATCTCTGAAGAATTCCCGTCACTATCCCAAGGATGGTCCTTTTTCAGTAGGCTGTCTTGAGTGTGGTCTGCTTTTTTAATTTTTCAAGAGTTTTCCTTTTGCAGTTAATGGATTTCCATCACAGGAAAGAATCTGTTCTTAGAGTGTGAAACTGTTTCAAAAAATTGTGTTTTGTATATTAAGACTACCATGTTAATTCATAGTTTTTTTTGCCTTGTCTTGTTATTTTTCTCTATTCATAACTGCCATGACTAGCTTCTTCATTGCATTTTTGGTAGTAGCACTTAGATGCTAACATTTAAAGAGTGGACTATAGCACTGGAAAAGTCCTAAACTGCCTTGACTACAGTTATTAGTCAGTAGATTGGACTATGCTCAAGGAATAAAAATGCTGAAGTATCAGTAACTAAAAGCAAAGGGTTTATTTATTTTCTGTCTGCTCAATATATTATTCCATCACAAGTGTTTTGGGAGCTCAGTTCCACATTGTTATCACCCTCAATCTGTGACTCAGCTGTGTGGAAAAGCAACTGGTAGGAACATTGCCAGACTCTGAAACAAGGGAAAGCAAGTTATAAAGGTCATCCCAATGGCAATTTTTCTGTTCAACTCAGGATACAAAATTTCCAGTTATAATCCATTGTCCAGAATTGGTTATGTAGAATGATACAGGCACTGGGAAGCATAATTCTAATAAGTATTAGGGAGAAGGGAAAATCTAAACATTTTGACAGGTAGTATTAGTGAATGATATATGTTTAATTAAATTGATCACATTGTTTAGCCTCTGATCTAGAAGGATATTAGAATCATTTCTCAGTTTTCTGTGGCTACTCTTCTTCTGTGTGTAAGCCATTATTGTATTTGCCTCTGAGAAGTGGCTTGTAGAGTCAAATTTCTTGATGTATGCACCAGAAATATTCTCACTAAAGTCCTTGGTTTCAGTGATGTCAGTTGTGTGTGTCAAAATAGGATCTGGTAATTTCCAGCCTTCTATATTTATTCTAAACGTTCAGTGAAAAAATGATGTGTTAGTGGCAGAAAACAGTAGAATTCAAGTTTGTTCATATGAACTCTTTTGTTGATAATTCAACTTTCCTATATTCATTCATTTTTATTTATCCATTTTTACAACTCAGATGTTTACTAAACACAACCTTATATGCCAGACTCATTATTAGATGCTGGGAATGAAATGTAGAGTTAAATATGTTCTCTTTTCCCAAGGAAATCCAAGGATTTATCATCTAACTTCTGTTCTTTATTTATAATCATGAAAATAACATGTCCTTAATGTTATTTAAGTTCTAAAATTGATTAGTGTGACTGAAAATATATCAAAGTACTTTGGAACTCCTTTTTATGAGCTACCTGTATTCTTCTTTCTCTGGACAACTTGATCCTTATCATATATCTTATTTACTTATCTCTTATCCTTATTTACTAGAGATAATCATCAATATGATTATACCATTTGTACTTAGATTTACTGTGAGAATGGGGAATGGGTTTATGAGCCTACAGTGGCCCAACAATAGTCCATAAACACTACAAAGAGGAATGCAATCCTTTGTTTTTATCTAAAATTGATTGTTTCTCATTCTTTAATATGCCTGATGAAGTAAGTGTTAAGAGCGCTTGTAATATCTAGAAACTGTAAACAACCCAGATGTCCCTCAGCCGAGGAATGGATTAAAAAACTATGGTACATCTGCACAATGGAATATAACTCAGCTATCAGAAACAATGAAATCATGCAATTTGCAGCCAAATGGATGGAACTAGAGAAGCTCATCCTGAGTGAGCTAACCCAGACTCAGAAGGATGCACATGGCATCTATTCACTTATAGTAGGATTTTAGCCATATAGTACAGGATAGCTATACTACAGCCAATGCACCAAAGGGAACAGGAACATAGACTTTGTTTCCTGTCAATGAGACACTTTTCCCTAGTGGTGCTGCCTTGTAGGCCCCCAGTGTATGAGGACGCTCTTGGCCCTCATATGACTGCTGACCCGGGGTGGGGGACTGTTTTGTAGGGACACTCCACTCCAGAGGAGTGTGATGGAAGGGATGGGGGTAAAGAGTGGGAGGGCGGGCCTAGGTGGGGTGGAAAGAGGACACTGTGATGGAGATGTAACCTGAAGTAATAAATAAATATTAAAAAGGAGTGTTTGTTCTTGTTAGGTACTATTCTAAATTCTGAATAGGATTGCATAGAACAGAAAATATCTCTTGATTCTAAGAATACCTTAGTAATCAATGTAGGACCATGTAATGAAAGACAATTCCAGGAGGTATGTATGAATTTAGTTACAAATTGATGTCTAAGAAGGCTTTGATTGGTTTGGGTGCAGATAGGAAAATATGTGTTTTTTTATACATGGTATTGGAGATAGAATCCAGAATGTTATTCGTGCTACACAAATGTTCTTTCAAAAACTACAACCTTAGCTTCTGGGAAGAGGATGTTATTAACTGAATTGTAATATATTGCAGTATGACTCTTATTCTCATTCCATCTATGATTTTAGCTTCCTGTATATTTTCAGAATATAGTGAGATAGTAGATATTTTCAAAATTTCTGGTTGGGTAAGTAAAGTAGTTGGATTGCCCTAAAACCCCTGTCTGAAAGCCCAGACATTAAAAAGCATGTAGGTATAACATGCTTTAATTGTAATAGAAACAGACTCTTTAATATCAGAATGTTTTATAATTTTTTACTAGAGATATTAAAAGATTGTACGAGTCTCGATATGGATAGAGTGTTAGGTGATATGAAGCTCAAATTCATTAGATTACATAAATCAAAGTATTTAATGTCTGAATTGCAGCACCACAAACTGATTCCCATAACCAAGAAATCTTTGGCCATGATATTGTCATTTAAGTTCAGTGTTATGGCCCTTATTAACTTGTTAGACATCTCTAGTACCTATCTCAGTCAGAAAATAAAGGTTGACATTGTTTCTGCTATTCTCATTTTAAAACTCAGAGACATTTTTTATATGCAGTTACTAATTAGATTATCTTACTTGTCTTCATGGATGGAAAGAAAAAACCTCTGCTTCATAAGTCTAAAGGAAAGCAAGATGTAATGAGAATGATGGCTTCATGACAATATATAGGAAACTCCACTCATCATGTTAATTCTGATAATGCTCTTCGTCAATTTATCCTTGGACAACGTGACTCCATTTTCTCCTTTGTTGTGTCTCTGCCATGACATTTTCTTGCTCCCAGTGAATTTGAATTTTCTGCTGCTCGGTATTCCTCCCAAACTGTGCAGTTCTTCTGGTTCTAGTGATGATTGGTCTCCCTCACTAAGCTGTCAAGTTTTTTAAAACATATTCTAAAAAAGCAATAAAACTTACAACGAATACTTTCTTGTTCATCTCCAGATTTTACTGTTGTAACTGCTTCAAGTGAATTCAGGGAGGGGACAGGATATTGCTTTGAAAGAAATAATAATAAAATATAGTTATCATTTTCAGCATAGAATGACATATAAACCTGGTAATTACCTCAGATGATTTCTTACATAAAGAAAAATCACACATTAGATTTCCTTAATGCAAGATCTTCCTGTCAGCACAGACTTCCCTGCTGTTCCTCCTGTTATTGCGATAGGAAATTTCAGTGGATTGCCTTTGGGAAATTCAAAAGAACAGCAACTTAATATTCTCCTAAAGGGTAATTCTTTCTAGGGGTTATGGCCACCTTTCTACTTCAGACACAGCAGCCCTGTGCTCAATAGAATGAGACATGTGCGTAATTTAAAAGTCGTTTCTTGCGTCTTAATAGCAACCTTTACTTGAAAAGCAAAGTCCCCTTTGTCCATTTTCCCTCACCCTTTTGCCTTTCAAAGCCAACATTCCTGCAGGCCAAACTCACCCAGACCTTTTTCATTTTGCCTCTTCATTCTCCTCTCTCAGTTCTCCAAGAGGATCAGGATTAAACAAATTTTATTACTGCTTAATTTTCAGCAATTTCCTGTCCCCAAATGTAAGGTTCTTGAGCTAGATTAGGTCATTACTTGATTCTATTTCCCTGGTCATTTTGGGGGGCATTTAATGATTTTGCCTTGTGTATAGACATATGAAACAAAATATTAGTGGATCAACACTAGACTTTTCTTCTGTTGATGAGATTTTTTTTTCTTCTGAGCCTGTGTATTTTCCAGATTTGGGAAATATGCAGCCATACAACTTGTAAGACTTAGGAGTTACTGTCTTAGAAAGAAAGCCATGTGAGGTGGAGTTGGGGAGAGGGTGTTAACCATGCTGACAAAGTGTTAGAACACTGACTGGAAAGTACCTATGATTTCTTAGTGTCTCTGGTACCTAAAATCCAGCATGAACCCACTTTACATTAATTTTATGGTCAAGATTAATTGTTTAATGTATCAGAATTTTGTCCTAATTACATTTTTACTAAGCTATGGTTTTAAAAAATCCCAGTTGAGGTTCATATCCATAGACTCTAAGCAAATAAATTTTACTCTTTCTTGAACTCTTTTTTTAATGTCTTATTCATTTTTTTAAATTTCTTCAAGTTACATCTCAATCACAATCCCCTACCTTCTCCTCCCTCTAGTCCCACCCCCCCCCCCCCTTCCCCTTCCACCCCCATCTGCTTCCTTTTATTTATTTTTTTAAAGTTTAAGGTATATCTTTTCTCCACAACAGCTCCCCCTTTCAGTCCAACAAATGGCTCTTTCTCTTTTTTTAAAAGAATTATTTTTTATTTCTTCAAGTTACATCTCAATTGCAATCCCCTCACTACTCCCCCCTCCAACCCCACACTCCCACCCTCTTCTTCCTCAACCCACCCATCCCCTTCCTTTTTTTAAAGTTCAAGGTATATTTTTCCCTCCCAATAGCTCCCTCTTTCAGTCCAACAAATAGTTCTTTATCTTATAGCAATAAATACAATACAAAACAACAGAAATAATTAGGCCACAATTATGAGAGTTATATGGCTTAGCATACATTCCCAATGTCCAGTCCATATGTATTTGGCACCTGACTTTAACATTCTACTATCTAACCATCTACATGAGTTTAAAGTTCTATATCCAACTCAGCTTTCATCCTAACTTGCATCACAATTTTAAAAACATCTTCTTAGATCCAGAACATCCTCTTAATTCCTAAACAATTCAAAATTTAACTATGAGACTCTAGCTATCAAGTCTTCAACCACCTCAGAGACCTGAGAGGGATAAATATATCTGATTGTACAGGAAGTGCAGGGCCAACAGCATTTAAAACTAAGAAATGATATACCAGTTCCTGCCTGGACAGTACCCAATTTCTCCCCATACATTACAGCATCAATCTACAATTCCTTTGCACTTAGTTACATATTACCCTTGATAAATATTGCCTCAACTTTCTGATTTACTCAAATACTGTGATTTAAATGCTTCTATATGCATGTATCAAGGTGTGTTATCACCTTCTTTAGGACAAAGTTTGTATACCTTATATTTTTCTCTACAACAGTTGGCATCCTACTTTGCAGAACCCCAGTAGATGCTTTATGAATGCATTAAATGATAATTGCCTTGAAAATTATCAATGAATCCTAAATTATTCCAGGTACATTGGGAAACCTTTTAAAAGATCATTCCAAATTTGTCCTTCGAAATCTCTTGTGATTAATTTGAATCTTTTATGATGTACTCTTAATAATATTAATTAATTATTAACTTATTTATTTATTTACTTATTTGAGACAAGGTTTCTTTGTGTAGCCCTGGCTGTCCTGCTACTTACTCTGGAGATGTAGTTGGCCTCGAACTCAAAGATCTTCCTTCATCTGACTCCCAGCTGGGATTAAATATGTGTGCCACAACACCCAATGAATAAAGATATTTTAAAAAGGAACTAATGCTTATTTTTTCTCTCTATTTTTTAAATGTTTCCTACCTCTCCTTGTCTTATTCTATAATTGTAGCTATTTATTCAGGCTCTGTTATTTGCCCTTTGCTTTCTTGTATATTCAACAGTATGGCAAGTTTGCCTGCCACTAGACTTCAGTTATAATCTCCTTAACTTACTTGATAAGCAAACATTTTCATCTTTATCTCACAGGCTTTGTGATATTATTAAATATGCATGCACTGTAATCACTTGAGAATATTATAAATATCTAAAAATAAATGTTTTACAGAAGAAATTAATCACTTGTTTTGCCACCCAAACCATCTGCTCTTTCAAGTTTCTTGTTGTTTGGCTATATATCTGTCATCTAAACTCCCTATGACTTACAATGATCTTTCTCACTCTTCCGTATCGTTAATGTTTAGGCTATTCACAAATCTACTTGAACTTTTCTTTGTGTTATCTTTAGGAGCCATTCACTCTTTTATATGACATTGGTTATAACTTAAAGTAGGTCCCTCTTGGTCTAAATACTTGGTTAATAATATAACAGAAATAATAGACTGTACTTTATAATTACTCCCTCTGGTATTGCTGTTTCTGATAGTAATGATAATGATGCACAGAATAAGAAGTTTCAATTTAAGAACTATTGTGTGCTAGTCCTTGTGCCAATGTACTTTATGGACAATATCTTATTTAGTTCTTATAACAGCATAATGCAGCCATGCTGCTATCTCCATTTCAGATATTAAAAATCCATGGCTCAAAAAGAAAAATAATCCAAACTTGTGGTTTGGCAGGTTTACATGAATATCTCTATGGCCTCATTGTCAACTTCCTGTATGAGTTACTATTCTTATTGCTGTAACAAAATGCCCACAAAAGCAACTTAAAGAAGGAAAGATTTATTTTGGAAAATGACCCCAAGCGATAAGTCCATCATGGCAGGCAAGGTATGGCATTAGAAGCAAGAAGGAACTGGTTGCATTGTATCTACAGCAAGGAACCAGAGAGTAATGAATATTTGTGCTCAGCTCATTTTCTCTTTTCTTATTCAATCTGCACAGCCTATAGAATAGTACCATCTATATTTAGGACATTTCTTTCCACCTCAGTTAACATAACATAGATAATTTCTCTCTCTCTCTCTAATACACACACAGACACACACAGACACACACACACACACACACACACACACACACACACACACACACACACATTTCTATGGTGATTCAGGATCACATCAATTTCACAATCAAGATTAACCATCATAAGTCCACACTTTCTCAGTTTGACATACACACACATAATACCTTTAACAACCTTTCACCCCTTGTCCCCATAGGTTTATGGTTATATCATAACATAAGAGGCATTCAGTCTAACTTGAAAATCCTCCAAATTGTATAACATTTGTGACAGTCTAAAGTCCATGTCTCCTTTGAAACTCAAAGCAATATCTTAATTGTGAACTCCTATAATAAAATCAAAGTCAAGCAGAATCCTTCCAATACACAGGGGTATATAATGAATATTCCCATTTAGAAAGGTGTAGGTGGGACATTGAAAGGAATTGTTAGACCAAAACAAATCCCAAACCTAGTAGAACAAACACTAACTCCTGCAGCCCTATTTCTACAGTCCTGGGTACATGATGCAGTTCTGTCTAGATCCAACGAACTTGAGTATCCTGATTCTTCCAACTCCACTGCCTTTATCATATATAGCCTCTCTTTTAGACTGGCTCCATTCAGGACTTCAGCTTTCCTCAGTAGCTCTCCATGGTATCTGCATTGCCAGAATCCTGAGGTCTCTATTGCGGTTTAGGCTATAACTGAAAAACTTTATTCAGTGGACTTTCAGGGTTGCTTTGTAGAAATTCTGATTCTGCACCACATATTGCCTAGCCTCTGTAGATCAGTGCAAGACTACCTGACTACAATCTTCCATCTTCCATCACTTCAAAACCAGTTCCATGTGAATGATGTCATAAAATTCTGCAGCTATATAAGGATATAGTGTGCCTCCTTGGACCCAGTTGCATTAACTTCTGTGTGTTGACCCTGGAGAAACTACTGAGTGGCATTTGAAGTACAGGGAACTCCCGCCACTACCAGCAGCATTCTGAGTTTAGGCACTCTCCTTTCAAGCTAGTTATTATTTTCACTAAATGTAGATTTTAAGAAAGGAGGAAACTTATCCTCACAGGACACCCTGTTGTGTAAGTGCAAACTACAACTTATATATTTAGTGATGCTAATTTCTTTAAGAGTTTTAATTGCTTTCAGATCTTCCTTGTTTACAAGATTAAACCTTTTTCACCATTTTTTTCATCAGCAGACCATCTTTTTAATATCTTTTTGCTTCTATTTTTTTTTATCTCTGTCACTGGAAAAATGTCCACAGTCTGTATACTATCCTGTCTTGAAATTATAACCACAAAGCCAATTAATCTATTACTCCTCATTTGGACCTCTTAAGCTCTCAGGACATGGGTAGAATGAAGCCTGATTAATTGCCAGAATATCATATAAATGACCTCCAGTCCAGTACCTAGAGAGTTCTTGTTTCCCTTTGAAACCTCTTAATCTGGGCCTCCATTGTCCAAATTTTTCTCAATGTTCTATTACAAACTCATACCATAATTATTCACTAAATTCTGTTTGAAATATTCAAGGGTGTTTCTAACCCAGAGTTCCTAATTCTTCATATTCCTCCCACAATCTGGTCCCAAGGGCTTACAAAACACACGGTCAAGTTTATCATAATAATTTCCTGCAAATCTGGGACACACCTGGCTCACCTTTCTGAAGTTGGCCTAGACTATAAGGCAGTACTTCTCTATTTTCCTAATGCTGCAACCCTTTAATACAATTCCTCATGTTGTAGTGACCCCCAACCATAACATTATTCCATTGCTACTTCATAACTATAATTTTGCTATTGATATGAATCGCAATGTAAAAATCTGATATGCAGGATATTTGATATGTAACCTCTGTGAAAGGGTCATTCAACCCCAAGGGAGTCATGGCTCACAGATTGAGATGAGATATTTTCTTAATAGTCTAACAGGCAGTGGAATAATTTCTTATGTGCTTTGTCAGCTAGTTGTGTGTATCATACTACTTACCACAGTGTGATATATTATCAGTGAACTCTATAGTATGGTTTGAACTAAGGAAATTTAATTTTAGTGAATTTTGTTTTGACACCCTTTCTATCACCTTACTTATTTTCCATTCTTCTGTATCTTGTGCATCTAAAATCTTATGTTTTCCCAATTTCTAAACCCTCACTTATATCTAACTGCTGATGTCACCTGTCTATACTCTTCTCAGGAAGAAGTAACCTGTTATTCACCAACTTTCTATAATGCTGTTGATCCAAACTTGACTATAGAGGTACAATTTTTTATATAGGAATGTGGTATTATTAACCCTTCAGGGAGGTCTGCATTTAAAACCAATATCTGCCTTGGATGCTGAAATTTTAGGATAATTTGAGTGTTGTGTATAACAGAGGCATGGACAGGATCTCAGGGAGTTTAGGAGTAATAACTTGGAGCATGCTACTTTTCTTGACACCCACGAAGACATATCATGTAGGTCACTTCCCACACTACCTGAGTATATGATTGGATTTGGCTGCAGTGTTTTCAGCTTTGTCATGTGTAGCAGCCTCCTGTTTCTATCTTAAAAAGATAAATATTCTTTACCAACATTCTTTTTAAATTAATTATTTGAGGAGTTCATACAATGTATTTTGATCACATTCACCTCCTCCATCCTCCATCTCCTCCAAGATTGACCCTGTTTCCCTACCAGTCCAACATTTTGTCAACATTTTTACAAAATCCATCGAGTCAATTCTTATAAAACACTTGCCTGGCAAATGGAGTGTTAGCTTCTCAATTGGAGTATCTGGTTTTCTCTTGGACTCTCTGCTCCAGAGAAATTGAGCAGTGAAAGCTGGTGACTATTTAAGACTGTAATGTATGGAGAGAAAATGGGAACTGTCCAGGCAGCCACTGGTATGTCATTTCTTAGTTTTGGAAGCTGCAGGCCCTGCACTTCCTATATAATGAGATATATTTATCCCTCTCAGGTCTCTGAGGTGGTTGAAGAATAGATACCTAGAGTCTCATAGTTAAATTTTGAGTTGTTTAGGAATCAAGAGGGTATTCTGGATCTAAGAAGATATTTTTAAAATTATGAGGCAAGTTAATATGAAAGCTGAGTTAGATATAGAACTTTAAACTCATGGAGATGGTTAGATAGTAGAATGTTAAAGTCAGGTGCCAAATACATATGGACTGGACATTGGGAATGTATGCTAAGCCATATAACTCTTATAATTGTGGCCTATTTATTTCTGTTGTTTTGTATTGTATTTATAGTTATAAGAAAAAGAACCATTTTTTGGACTGAAAGGGAGAGCTGTTGGGGGGAAAAATAAGTACCTTAATCTAAAAAAAAAAAAAAGAAGAGGAGGGGGGGTGGGGGGGAGGGGGGGGGGGGGGGAAGAGTGGGACTGGAGGGGGGAGTAGGGAGGGGATTGTGATTGAGATGTAACTTGAAGAAATAAAAAATAAATTATTAAAAAAAAGAATACTTGATGACAAGTAACAGTTAGGAAAGACATTAATCCCATGTGCAATCCAGCTTTTGAGTTGCTTCAGTCCATGGTATTTGGGCTCAGAACTGCATATGGGTTGTTCCTGCAAAGCTATTTCTGAATCTTCTGGATTTACAAATCATTTGGTACCCAGCTGTTATGTTGCATGATTCATGGTTATGGGTGCCTTGCTTCAAACACTTGTCAGCAGTTTCATCCCTGTAGTCGCTTTGTGATTCAATTTTTTCAGTGTAGTGTGCATCTCCTCACATTCATTTGGGTTCTGCCTCGCCCAGCTTCTGTCACAGAAGAAATGAGTCAGTGTCTAATGGTGTTGGCTTCCAGTTTCCTCTGGTGGGTGGGTGCCAGAGAAGATGGTGCTGCTAGCTCACTGAGGAGGCTGGCTGTTGTGTTGCCAAAGTGCCCTGAGAATGGGAGAAAACTGGTCACATTTCTCAGAATGAGTGTTCAGGAAGCATTTAGTACAGACAAGGCCAAAGGAAAGGGTGTAACCGAACTTTTAAATTATTATTTATTTATTACTAAATTCACTTATAACAAACACCAACAATTTATTAACTATTAATCCTATAAATTCCTACAACCGCTTTAACCTATCCACTAAACCTATTGATAATTATAACAACTACTTTCATAATCTTTTAGAATGATACAGTCTCTGGGGCAGGTCCTCAGTCGTCAGGAACACAGTCTTAGTTGTAGATTCTTTAACGCACTTAGCAGTCCTTTTTCTGGATCTCTCAGATGCAGATTCATCAGGGTAGTTGGTTATTGCAGTCTCACCTTAAATAAGGCTTCATGCTTTCTTCTCTGTGGGAGACCCCAGCCGTCTGCAGGCCAACTTAGTTCTTTTGAATCAGGAACTCAGCTGCTCTGCCTCAGTCCTTAAAGCCAGGCACCGTTTCCTTTAGGCCACTGTTTGGACAGATCAAACCCCTCTAGGCAAAAGCTGAGCCACAGGGTCCAGTCCTTGGCCTTTTGGTGTCTTGCTCAGGCTTTCTTTGCTCACCGGCTTCTTTCTGCTCTTCAGGCCCCGAATTAAGAGACAGTATCAGAAACTCCAATATATTTTCTAAATCTAATTTATCTAACCCCTACACACATTTATGAGCCTCCTCACTCTATGGAATAGATGTTGGAACAAGAGAAAAAGGGGCCCATGGCTCTTTTTCATTGCACTAATATATTCTGATTTAGATCTCTGGAGAATCTGATAATTCAAAAATTGAACCTTTGCTTTGAAGTTGTTGTAAAGTGCAGATATTGTTTCAAAGTAGAAGAAGAGAACATATTCTTAAACATACTATTCTTAAATTATTTTTAACTTGTATTTAGATAAGCAAATGTTGCTTGTCTCTTAACAACTTGATTACTGAGTAGCTTAGAGAATATCTGTGATAGACTGTCATAGTAGCTAACAACGTGACATGCATGCATGACTAGGAGTTTGTTTTTCTTAACTATCCTAAACAGTTTCAGATGGTTGGTAATAGAGCATCTTCAAAAACCCCAAGAGATCTGCAGAATATGGCATTCAAAGATGTGGTCTTAAATTAAGATTTTTTTTTTGATATCGTGACATATCAGCTCCTGACAGCACCCCCTATTCTACTCCAAGTAGAAGATAAGCATCGAAGAATCTCCAGTGTGAGATGGTTGAATTAGTGGCAAGCCTATCTCTTGGCATGTAAAAACTCCTTGATTCAAATGCAGACAGACTGCTGTCCAAAAAGGACAAAACTTGGTAGC
>CAJQZJ010037505.1:1164897-1244504 GCA_907164525.1 Lophiomys imhausi | reverse complement strand
ATCAGCCCTCCTCAGTTCGTTAGTCACATGAAGTCTAAGAGCTTCCTCATAGGAGGTATACATGGCACTTCCACTAGGGTGGAGTGTCCCACTAACATGTAACCAAATCCATGTTCCTGTTCTTTTGGGTCTATTAATTGTAGCATGGTTATCCTGTACTATATGGCTAAAATCCAGTTATAAGTGAATATATGCCATGTGTATCCTTCTGAGTCTGAGCTAGCTCTCTCATGATGAGTTTTTCTAGTTCCATCCATTTGGTTGCAAATTGCATAATATCCTTGTTTCTGATAGCTGAGTAGTATTACATTGTGCAAATGTACAACAGCTTTTTTATCCATTGTTTGGTTGAAGGACATCTGGGTTGTTTCTAGTTTCTAGCTATTACAAATAAATGTGTACTATGTACATAGTTGAGGAGATGTCCTTGTGGATTGGTGAGGAATATTTTGGATATATGCCCAGGAGTGGTATGGCTGGGTCTTGAGGTGGAGCTATTCCAAGTTTTCTAAGATATCGCCAGACTGATTTTCATAGTGGTTGTACAAGCTTGCACTCCCACCAACAATGTGGGAGTGATTCCCTTTCTCCAAAACCTCAACAGCATGTGCTGTCATTTGAGTTTTTATCTTAGCCATTCTGACAGGAGTGAGATGGAATCTCAGAGTTGTCTTGAGTTGCAACTCTTTTAACATTCGAATCCATTTAACCTAGTTTTCCTGAGGTTATAGACCAAGTCTCATGTATTATTTGGGACATAAAACCAAATAGTCCATAAGTCAACTGATGCTTGGAGAGTTCAACCTCAGCACCAAGTTGTCTCATACTTACCACATTTTGGCTGAGAGTAGAGGGAAATGTTACCAAGTAAGACAGTTTCAAAATATCTTCATAATATTTGTCATTGTATATATTAGTGTATGTAGAAACACTAAATCATCGACACTTAGGCTCTAAAGCTTAGCGCAAACCCACAGAAGCCAAGTGGAAATTAAGTGATTGTGCAGACTTGAATAAGGAGTATACTAGTGCCAGTATGACTGAAAGATTACAAAAACCTCCCTGCATGTCCTATTTTGTATATACCCCTACAACCATTGAACAATACAGGATATGTAGAGGAAAGTAATGACATTTGAAGCTCTAAATTTCTAACCATCATGACAAATTGAGGGCCCATTTTAGATAAATTTGACTTTAAGAAATTATATAAAATATTGTTTATATATCAGAGTCTATGATATAAAATTCCTAACCAGTACACAACTTTTGGTAGCCTCCCACATCAGAAATTCAGTCTGACTCAGTGTGTAATAAACATAGAAGCTTAATTATATTGAGAATTGGACAAGATGTCTCCTTTATCTTAAGCATATTCCTACAGGAAAAAAAATGAGCTCTACAAAATAGGTACTCTATCAAGTAAAATTAGCATTTGAAATAGATAAAATGTAGATCCCTCTCAATCTTTACAAGTGTATATAAGCTTTATGTTTATGCCTACCAATGTCTCAATCAAGTACCATTCTAGTTTGTTTTCTGCTGCTGTTGTAAACGCTATGACAAAAAGTCAATTAGAGAGGAAAGGAATTATTTCAACTTACTGGTTATAGTCCAACACTGAGAACCATAGCAAGAACTCACTCAAGGCAGGGATCCAGATGCAATTAGCAAGCAATCAAGAAAATGTCCCATACATGTGACCACAGGCCAATGTAGCAGAGGCAATTCCTCAGCTGAAGTCCTCAATGGAAAGATATTTTTTATAAGTACTTTATTTTTTTTCAAGTTACATCTCAGTCGCAAACCCTTCCCTATTCCCCCTTCCTGTCCCACCCTTCCACCCTCTTCCCCCCCCAACAGCTTCTCTTTTCATTCCAACAAATGGTTCTTTCTCTTATAACAGTAAATTCTATACAAAACAGCAGAATTAAATATGCCACATTTATGAGAGTTAAATGGCCCAGTATACCTTCCCAATGTCCAGTTCATACATATTTGTCCCCTGACTTTAACCTTCTACCTTCTAACCATCTCCATGAGTTTAAAGTTCTATAACTGACTTAGTTTTCATACTAACTTGCATCACTATTATAACCATCTTCTTAGATCTAGAACGCCCTCTTGATTCCTAAACAACTCAAAATTTAGCTATGAGACTCAAGCTGTCTATTCTTCAGCCACCTCAGAGAGCTGAGAAGGGTAAATATATCTGATTATATAGGAAGTGCAGGGCCTGCAGCTTCCAATACTAAGAAATGACAAAACAGTGACTACCTGGACAGTTCCCATTTTCTCTCCATACATTCCAGCATCAGTCTTCAGCCTTTTGGTCCTGTTTCTCTGACAGACATTTATTGTAGAGCAGGGATTGTGAAGGACTAACCTACCCTGTCTTGGCAGAGCTAGGCTGTCGAGTTCCCTGCTACCAAGTTTTGTCCTTTTTGGACAGCAGTCTGTCTGCAGTTGAAGCAAGGAGTTTTTACATGCCAAGAGATAGGCTTGCCACTAATTCAACCATCTCACACTGGAGATTCTTCGATGCTTTTCTTCTACTTGGAGTAGAATAGGGGGTGCTGTCAGGAGCTGATATGTCACGATATCAAAAAAAAAATCTTAATTTAAGACCACATCTTTGAATGCCATATTCTGCAGATCTCTTGGGGTTTTTGAAGATGCCCTATCTATCTCTTGTATTTAGATAAGCAAATGTTGCTTGTCTCTTAACAACTTGATTACTGAGTAGCTTAGAGAATATCTGTGATAGACTGTCTTAGTAGCTAACAAGGTGACATGCATGCATGACTAGGAGTTTGTTTTTCTTAACTATCCTAAACAGTTTAAGACGGTTGGTATCAAGAGGCCAGAGCTTCACATTTCATTTTTAAGTATCTCTAGGTACGATACCATTAGGAAGCATTACCTTAAATTTTGTATCAATATACAAAGATCTATTCAAATGTGGCTAAATATACTCTTAATTTTGTATCAATATACAAAGATCAATGCCTATGCAGCCCAATACAATCTTAATATTGCGTCCATATACAAGGGTCAATACCATTGTGGCCAACTATAATCTTAATTTTGTATCAATATACAAATATCAATACCGACGTAGACCAATACAATCTTATTTTTGCACAATAAACAATGGTCAATACCACTTTAGCCAAATATAGTATACTAATTAAAAAAAAAGCAGGTAACAATGTTAAAACACTGTAAATAAAATAAAGGACACATCCGTTCAACCTGGTTTTATGAACCTCCAAGTGTTGAAAAAACGTAGAGCTAAGGTAAAATACAGGAGAAATGTGGTGTTAACCCATGCCTTTAACTTCAGCAGAGACGGGAGGAGCACCATAGAGTTAGTGGACTTATAAATTCTAGAGTTACACGGAAAAGGGTGGTGAGGGTACACACCCTTAATCCCATCATTCAAGAAGAGTACACCCTTAACCCCAACACACTAGAGACAGAAACAGGCAGATCTCAGAGCTCAAGGTCAGCCTGATACAAAACAAACTCTAAATAAAGAAAAACTTCGATCCAGGAGTGGTGGAACACATCTTTAATCCCCTCAGATGGGAACCACAGGTCTCTGATCCCAATAATAAGAATGCAGAGACACACACATAGGATTTGGAAGGACCTAAGTTTAAAAGCTACTTACAAAAGGCCCACACAACACAAACAAATTGTCCTTCGAGACCTCAAAATATATACACTAAAACTGGTTTAGCTCCAAAATAACAAAATAATTTCTTCTTTAAACCAGATTGAAAGATAACACTTTATATATTGTCAAAAACCAAATTTGCTTCAGGAGAAATATTGCCTACCCCCCCCAAAAAAAGAGGGCGATTGTCCCTGAGTGAGGATTAGGGCAGGGCTCTGTTCTTATCTTTCCAGGAGAATCAAAGCATCCATTCAAGGAACCCAGGGACAACTGGACAACGGAAACCTCAGCAGAAATCAGAATCAGACACCAAAAGAAGACGAGTGACCCAGATGATTCAGCCTGACAGACTCCCTCAATAGCTGTCTCCATCAAAAGCCTACAACCACAACAACTCAATATCGCTAAGACCGTTCAGCTCTACACAATGCCCCAGCCAGAACCTCAGTAAAGCCTGGAAGTTCAGCTTCTGCCTACAAACTCCTTAGGACATCTAAACAGCTGAGAACAGAAGGACTGAACATAAAAGAATTGTATTAACATTTTTAACCATTTTTCCATTTTGGTTTGGGCCCCAAACAGGTTTACTAAGACCCAAATCAGCAGGAAGTCATTTTAAGAGAGCCACATCCCATACCCAGAGGGTGGGGAGGGTGTTTCTCCGCCCCCCCCCCTTTTTCGGTTATTTGAAGGACAACTGAAAACTCTGTTATTTAGGGGAAGAGATTACAAGTTGTTAAATGGTCCTGTTTAATGGGTTTTGGAGGTTAGACCCAGGGTATTCCTTCTTTCCCTTTTCTGTATCCTTCTTTATCTCCTATGTAGGAATGCACGGACTTGAGAAAAATTGAGACATAGACAGCACAGGAAGGATCAAGAAGAAAGGTCACATTATTGAATATGCCCTTATACCCTTGTATATTGATACAGAATTAATAGTATATTTGGAAAGATATTTCTAAGCATGGTAAGTTGAAATCAAAATTAGCTACCCCAAATGCAAAGGCAGAACAGTAAGTACAGGTGATTTCTCCAAGTGACCAATGGACAGAAATAGCTGAATTAGCTGAGGTTCTCCTGGGGTAGGGCTAAATGTAAAACACTCAGCTGGGAGACTATGCAGACATTATGCAATCACTGGCATGTTAGCTGCACTCTTGGGTCTGCTAAAGAAATTACAGGCAGTCAAATTAACACATGTATCACCATATGCACCAATGAATCCCCAGGCTTCAGCCCAGCCTGATTAGTATTAACAGTAAACCAAGGGAAGGGGGAATTAAAGGATAAACTACG
The DNA here is from genome assembly GCA_907164525.1 of Lophiomys imhausi. NCBI lineage: Eukaryota > Metazoa > Chordata > Mammalia > Rodentia > Muridae > Lophiomys > Lophiomys imhausi. The sequence continues at coordinate 1,239,526 of CAJQZJ010037505.1, read as the reverse complement.
CAGTCATCAAAATATGAATTAATTCAGTTCAATAGTAACAAAGATTTAGCTTATGCTGTTCCCTACCTAAAATAACTTTCTCTCTCCCTCTGGTTCCATTCATCTTTCAAATTCTAACTTCAACCCTATCTCCTATGTGAAATGTGAGGGCCTATTTGGGGTTTGTGTTATCCAAAGCCTTACAGAACCAATTGTTTCATCCATGTCAAATATCATTTCTGTGCTCAAAAAGACCTGAGTTTTTCTTCCTTTTGTATTTCTTTAATTGGAAATGATTAAATTACTACATTTCATGTGTAGTTAATCTCACCACAAAATTCAGGTGATCTCATAAATTGCCAATTTTAACTTGACCAAGTAAGAGCAGTTTTTAAGTAGCTAGGAAATTACCACTCTGTAAAACTGAACTAGGTAATAAGGACAAACATTTTACATGAAACAACTAAACCATCTGGTATAGATATCTGAATTATCAGTGAAAGCATCAGAGAAGAAAGAAGATACAAAATCTGTGGGGGCTAATACACAAAAGGAAAGGGAAATTAAGAGAGGCATAATGAACTTCTGGATTTGAATAGGCACTGGAAAGAGCTGCCTTATCTTGCCTCAGTGGAAGAGGAGGCACTCAGCAGATGGTACATGATGTGCCAGAGTGGGTTGATACTGGGTGTGGGGGAGGATATGGGACAAGTGGCTGGGAGGGTGGGACTGGGAGGAGGGGAGGGAGGGGGATGGGATTGGAATGTAAAATTTTAAAAATCGTAAATTTTAAAAAAAGGAAATTGTTTAGAATCAGGTGGCCTTGAGCTCTGAGATCTGCCTGTTTCTGTCTCTAGTGTGTTGGGATTAAGGGTGTATTCTTCCCCAATGATGTGATTAAGGGTGTGCACCATCACCACCCAAAAAAAGAAGGGAAGAGGATGGGGGGATTGAGGAGGAGGAGTGTGGAAGGGTGGGACTGGAGGGGGGAGTAGGGAGGGGATTGTGATTGAGATGTAACTTGAAGAAATAAAAAAATAAATTATTAAAAAAATAAAAAAAAGGAAATTGAAGGAGTTTGGGGGGAAAGTATAAAATTCAAATCTGAGAAATAAAAGGTTGGGACTACAAAATTTTGCATACTATGTCTAAGAATGGACAAAAACTGAATCAATTCTTCCAAGGGACAAAGTGTAGCATCTACTGTTAAAATTGGATTAAAAACTGCATTAATCTCACCATTTTACCTTATAGACATCTCACACTGGAACAATTCAGTGGGTGGTAGCAATCTTTTCCCTTTTTTATTGTTAATCTTTAAGTTCCATACATTTTATGTAATTTTATGTACAATATTCTGCATTAAATACAAAACAAATATATAGATGAGGAGACATCATGACAAAAAATATCCAAAAGAAACCTCCTGCAGTAAAAATATTATAGAATATAGATGTGGATTTTAAAAATTATTTATGGTAAAATTTTAACTTGATTAGTTTACTTGATTTAACAAAAGCAAGTAAAATATTAAGAACACTTGAAGAAAACTAAAACTGTAACCAAAAAGTTCTATAATTAAAAATACAATAATCAAATGTGAGCAGATTTCCTGGAGTAACAGCAAAAACCAGAAACATAGGACAGTTTCTGGGATAGGGGATAGAGAATCAATAGAGAGGAAAATAGCAGGGTACAAGTGATCAGATTGGAGAAATGGAAAAGTGGGATTCTAATGAGCAAGAGGCAGGTGGAAGAAAAATACAGGACAAGGAGAGAAGAGGATAAAATAACAGTAAGGATGTGTGAAGAAGTTGTAAGGATTTATATTATTAACTACCTAGGGAGGAAAAAAACCTATAATACATATAAGTCAATGTTTAAATATGCATATACAATGTAAATAATATTTCCTCATCTAGGCGAACAATGCTCTATACAAGAGTCAAAAACAAATGAACAAAAATCTCAAGCATGAGAATTCCTATTTTGAGTTGTTGGTCAGTGTTGCACAAGTGACTCTCAAAATAATACAGGTTATAGGTATTGATCTTATATAACCACCCCCCAAATCCACAGAGGTTGAATGCAAGGCCCTATTGCTGCAGATATCATGAGCTTCAGATAGGGCCAGGGGACCCTGAGCTGAAACTGACTTGAATGCCTACTCCTTGAGGACTAACTTTCATTGTACCAGGAGTCATTCAAGCTTCCCCAAAGGAGGGAAGCAACCAATAGTACTGTCTAGCTATGATGCCCATGAAACACAACAATAATCAGCAATTCATGATGACCCGAAAGGTACACTAGTGGCATGCATGCCTTGGCAGTAGCAAACAGCTCAATAACTGGTCTCACATAAAGAAACCTGAACACCAACCCAACCGCAACACCCTCCACCTGTCATCAATCCCACCTATAGGATGTGCTGGGACAATGGGAGAGCAAAACTGTGGGAATGGTCAACCAATGTTTGGTTTAATTTTAGACCCACGCCAAGAGAGGGAACCCATGTCCTACACTGCCTGGATGGCCAAGAACCAGACAGGATAGTCCAGAGACCTAGGGTAAAGCCAAATGTGACTGACAAAATTTTTTTTAAAAATCATGGAATGATTCCTAATGATATTCTGCTATACTCATAGATCAGTATTTTGCCCAGTCATCATCAAAGAGGCTTCCCCTTGCAGTAGGTGCAGATGGGCACAAGTAAAGAGACCCACAGCCAGACATTATGCAGACTGAGTCCAAATTGGGGGGGGGCTCCATTAGGTCTCTCCCCTCAGAGATTGGGAAACCCTGCAGAAGAGGGAGAGAAAGAGTGTAGGAGTAATGATGGAGGACACCATGAGAACGCAGCCCACCAAATCAACTCAGCGGGTTTCACATGGGCTCACAGAGACTGAAGCTGCAAACACTGGGCCTACATGAGTGTATACCAGGTTCTCTGTGTATATTATGATGATTAGCTTGGTGGTTTTGGGGGGGTACACCAACCAGTAGGAAAGGGTGTTTCTCTGACTCTTTTGTAATAATATTTCTATTGATTTTTTTGAGAATTTCACATCATGCACCCCAATCACACTCATTTCCCAATCCTTCGATGTCTCCCCACTACCTTTCTGACTTCCCCTTAAAGAAATCTTTAAAAAAAAAAACTTTAAAAAATTAAAGAAAAAAACAGGATGGTGTTCTGGATTTAAGAAGATGTTTTTAAAATTGTGATGCAAGTTAGTATGAAAGCTGAGTTAGATATAGAACTTTAAAATCATGGAGATGGTTAGAAAGTAGAATGTTAAAGTCAGGTGCCAAATACATATGGACTGGACATTGGGAATGTATGCTAAGCCATATAACTCTCATAACTGTGGCCTAATTATTTCTGTTGTTTTATATTGTATTTATTGTTATAAGAGAAAGAGCCATTTGTTGGACTGAAAGGGGGAACTGTTGGGGGGAAAAAGATATACCTTAAGCGTAAAAAAAAGGAAGAGGATGGGGGGTTTGAGGGGCAAGAGGGTGGGAGGGTGGGACTGGAGGGGGGAGTAGGGAGGGGATTGTGATTGACATGTAACTTGAAGAAATAAAAAATAAATTATTAAAAAATGAAAAAAAAACAAGTCCAATTTGTGTTATCTATATACTCACTGGAGGGAGCATGCTCAAACTCTCAGTGACCTATTCCTTAAATAGAACTGAGTATTCCCCCTCCCAACCCCTGCTGAAAGCTATCAATTGTGGAGAACTAACTTCAGCACCCTAATACAGTTTTTAAGAGTCCTCTTTAATGGCTTCCTGTTTAATCTCCTACATCTTTCAGGAATGGGGAACTGGGGTTGGGGTAGTGGTTGTCACCGAAGCCTTCTATGTCCCTCTTTCTCAACTCTGCATCTGAAATCGTTGACATCACTGCAAAAATAGCTTCCCTGATGTTTACAATCAGCAAGAAAATAGACGATGGGCTTCCACGTGGTATCTGGTGACAGCACAGATCTTAAGACTCTCCCTCCTGCTGGGTTGCCTTGTCCACCCTATCTTGTTTTGTGCTGTTTGTCTGTCATCTCTTAGAGGCCTGCCCTTTCATGACAAGAAAATTCAAGGAGAGTGGATCTGTGGAAGAGGGGAGGTAGAGGGAGCTGGGAGGAGAGAAGGGAGGGGAAACTGTGATTGGGATGTATTCTATGAGAAAAGAATAAAATTTCAATAAAAATATTTTTAATTATCATCTTCATATATTTGAAAGCTTCAATTCTTCTCATGTATAACAATATTTGTTCCAAACGTATAGTACTTACATTGGCAAATTATACTAAGAAAGAGGCATCAGACAAATAGATCACTATGCTGAGTAGAAAGATCAGAAACAGTATTACCTACATATGGCCATGTTACTGTCAACAAACATACCAAAGTAATTGGATTAGGTAAAACAATGGCTTTATGACATCCATCACAGTTAATTAAGAGATATTTTGATTAAAAATGAACCCTTTAAAGTGAATCTGAACCCAAACCTTGTCCCCCCCCAAAAAACAGCAAAAAACAAACAAAAAAATCTTTAAGTCTGAAAGGAAGATATGCTCAACTAGAAAATTCAAAACCAGAAAGTAATAAAAAGAAAGGAAATCTATGTTCTTGCAGTATTGCAATGATTATTTACATGCAACCTTGGGCATGGTTTGCAAACTATTATGCAAAGAGCACTTAAAACTCAACAATAAGAAATCAGAATAACAAAGAATTAATAAAAACTGAACATTAAAAAGAAATTGAAATCATTTAAAAATTGGTAAAAGACACAAAGAGAATGCTACCAAGAAGATATACAGATAAATATGTGAAAACATATTAAAACTCATGTTGCTATGGAATTGCAAATCAAAAGGAACTATCACAACTCACCTACTAAAGTAGCCAAAATACTGACATAAACCTCTGGAGACAATGAAATTCAGGAACTCATTCACATTTAAATGATATTTTGGTGGCTTTTTCTAAGACTAAACATACTTGTATCATATGACTCACTAATTATGTTCCTGTTGTTTGCCAAAATGAGTGGAAAATTGGTGTCCACATACAAAGAAGCTCATGGAGAGCATGGTGCCAGGTACATGTAGATTCATGTTTTTCTAAGTCTTGGGTTGGAGGATCACTTAAGCCAGATTCAGAGTTGATCATGGAAACTAGTAAGACTAACTCTTTTTAAAAGTGTGTGGGGAGGGGGGATCCAAGATGGCGGCGGCCGGTGTGGACGTATTTTGATTTCGGGGTCAACAGTCACAAGGCGGCAAGTGTTGCAGGATGCTGTACAAAGGGCACGACCCCTTCTAAATCTCACCCAGCTACACAGGGACCACCGAAGATGCCTGGGCAGGACGCCCCTTCCAAATCTCGGACACGCTAGGAAGCCTCTGGACCCGGGAATCGGGATAACCCATCCCCCCAAAAGGAGAAATCCCCGGTAAGTTCCAACCTAATACCCAGCTGGCAGATTCAGAAACCACGCAGAGATAATCCCCACCCTGCTGGGCACTCCCAGGTCTCACACAGAGGATGCAATTGTCTGGGAAAGGTTGTGACCTTTGGAAGTGAAGTAGCTCCACTGCAAAGCTCCTTCAGATCCCAGTCTGTGACGTCACTGGCCAGCTTCCAAGCACCTGGAGCGGCAACGCTATTGGAGCTGAACTGCAGATTTACCCCCTACAGGAACCAACCCTGGGAAAACTGTGAGATATTTGAAACTGTCCTATATCGAACTTTTGTACTAGTAAGGGCCCTTCCGTTGGGGGAATCAGAGCTTACTTGTGCACAGCTCGGCCACCTGAATTAATTAGGTCCCCACCTGGGAGGCGGGACTGAATGACTCACCTTGTAGGGGTGGAGTAAGGTAACTCCTACACCACAGTGCCCCCTTTGGACACAAGTCCTTAGACAGCAAAAAAAAAAAAAAAATTTCCACATGGCCAGAGGACAGAGACAAAAAAAAAAAACAGAGAGAAATGTCTCCAACAAAAGAAAGCAATGCGATTCCATCCAGCTCGAACCACCTCACCACAACTGAAACACATGAAAACGATGACAATTCTACATTTTGGAAAGTGATAAAGTCCCTTCAAGAAGAACTTTAAACTATGAAGGAATTTAAAGAAGCCACAATTCTACAAGTCAAAACAACAAATAACATCATTAAAGAGCTCCAAGCCAAGGTGACCCAGCTTGAACAGGAAAAGGATAAAGCAATGAAAGATCTCCAGACAAAAACAAGCAAACTGGAGAAGGAAATGTACAAAACGAACACTACCATTCAAGACATGAAAATAGAAATGGAAACAATAAAGAAAACACAGTCAAAGTTAAAAGAGGAAATGGAGGATCAAGAGGAGAGAACAGGAACTACGGATGTGAGTATGAAAAATAGGATGCAAGAGATAGAAGACAGGATCTCAGTCATGGAAGATTCGATGAAAGAAATCAGTACAACATCCAAAGAAAATGAGAAGGCTAAAAAAAAATCTCTCACCCACAACATCCAAGAAATCAAGGACTCAGTGAAAAGACAGAACCTAAGAATTATAGGCATAGAGGAAAGAGAAGATCCCCGACTCCATGGTCCAGGAAATATCTTCAACAAAATCATAGAAGAAAACTTCCCAAACGTAAAGAAAGAGATGCCAGTAAAAATCCAAGAGGCTTACAGAACACCAAACAGATTAGATCAGAAAAGACACTCCTCTTGCCACATAATAATAGAAACTCCAAATGTAGAGAACAAAGAAAGGATATTAAAAGCTGTAAGAGAAAAAGGCCAAGTCACATACAATGGCAGACCCATCAGAATCACACCTGACTTCTCCTCAGAAACTTTAAAACCTAGAAGGGCCTGGATGGATGTCCTATAAGCCCTGAGAGAACATAAGTGCCCAGCCAGACTACTATACCCAGGAAAACTCTCTATCAACATATAAGGAGAAAACAAGGTATTCCATGACAAAATCAAATTCAAACAATATCTTCTCACAAACCCAGCCCTACAGAAGATGCTAGAAGGAAAATTCCAACACAGAGAAGATAACTACACCCAAGAAAACAGAGGAAATAGAAACTTGCACAGCAACTAAACAAAAGAGAAACACAAGACAGCCAGCTATACCAAAATAATGGGAAATAACAACCCCTGGTCACTATTATCCATCAACATCAATGGACTCAACTTGCCAATAAAAAGACACAGACTTACAGACTGGATCCGTAAACAAGACCCATCTTTTTGCTGTATACAAGAAACACATCTCACTATTGACAATAAACACTACCTCAGAATAAAGGGCTGGGAAAAGGTTTTCCAAGCAAATGGACCCAGGAAACAAGCTGGAGTAGCCACCCTAATATCAAACAAAATAGACTTCCAATTGAAGTTAATAAAAAAAGACAGAGAAGGGCATAACATACTCATTAAAGGAAATATACACCAAGAGGTCATCTCAATATTGAACATCTGTGCCCCAAACACAAAGGCACCTACATTTATAAAAGAAACGCTTCTAAACTTAAATTGCACATCGATCAAAACACTTTAATAGTGGGAGACTTCAACACCCCACTCACAGCTATGTACAGATCATCAAGACAGAAGCCAAACAGAAATAATGAGTCTAACAGAGATCATGAATCAAATGGACCTAACAGATATCTACACAACGTTTCACCCAAACACAAAAGAATACACCTTCTTCTCAGCACCTCACGGAACCTTCTCCAAATCGACCATATAGTTGGACACAAAGATAGCCTCAACAGATACAAGAATATTGAAATAACCCCTTGCATCTTATCAGACCACCATGGAATAAAGCTGGACTTCAATAGCAAAAGAATCAACAGAAGCTCTACACTCACATGGAAATTGAACAACTCTTTACTAGAGGACCACTAGGTCAGGGAAGAAATAAAGAAGGAAATCAAAGACTTCTTAAAATCCAATGAAAATGAAGACACAACATACTCAAACCTATGAGACACAATGAAAGCTGTGCTACTAGGAAAGTTCATAGCACTACGTGCCTTCAAAAAGAAAATTGTGAAAGCTCATATTAGCGAATTAATAGCTAAACTGGGTGAATTGGAAAAAAAAAAGAAGCAAATACTCCCAAGAGGAGCAGAAGGCAGGAGATCATCAAACTTAGGGCAGAAATCAACAACTTAGAAACAAAAAGAACTATACAAAGAATCAGTGAAACCAAGAGTTGGTTCTTCGAGAAAATCAACAAAATAGACAGACCCTTAGCCAAATTAACTAAAAGACAGAGGGAGAAAACACAAATCAAAAAAATCAGAAATGAAAAGGGTGAAATAACAACAGACATTGAGGAAATCCAGAGAATAATTGGATCCTACTTTAAAAACCTATACTCCACCAAATTTGAAAACTTAAGAGAAATGGACAATTTTCTTGATAGATTCCACATACCAAAGCTAAATCAGGATCAGATAAACTGATTAAACAGCCCTATAACCCCTAAGGAAATAGAAACAGTCATTAAAAAATCTCCCAACAAAAAAAAGCCCAGGGTCAGATGGCTTTAGCACGGAATTCTACCGGACCTTCAAAGAGGAGCTAACACCAATACTTTTCAAACTCTTTCACAAGATAGAATCTGAAAGAACATTGCCAAACTCATTCTACGAGGCCACAATCACCCTGATTCCTAAACCACACAAGGACCCAACAAAGAAAGAGAACTTCAGACCAATCTCCCTCATGAACATAGATCCAAAAATACTTAATAAAATACTAGCAAACTGAATTCAAGAACCCATCAAAAGTATCATACACCGTGATCAAGTAGGCTTCATCCCAGGGATGCGGGGATGGTTCAACATACGAAAGTCTATCACCGTCATTCACCATATAAACAAGATGAAAGAAAAAAAACCACATGATAATCTCGCTAGATGCAGAAAAAGCATTTGACAAAATCCAACACCCCTTCATGCTAAAAGTTCTGGAGAGAACGGGCATACAAGGGCCGTACCTAGAAATAATAAAGGCAATATACAGCAGGCCAGTGGCCAACATCAAAATAAATGGAGAGAAACTTGAAGCATTTCCTATAAATTCAGGGACAAGACAAGGATGTCCACTTTCATCATATCTCTTCAATACAGTACTTGAAGTTCTTGCTAGAGCAATAAGACAACTAAAGGATATCAAGGGGATAAACATCGGAAACGAAGAAGTCAAATTATCCCTATTTGCAGATGATATGATAGTATACATAAGCGACCCCAAAAATTCCACCAGAGAACTCTTACAGCTGATAAACACCTTCAGCAAAGTGGCTGGATACAAAATTAATTCAAAAAAATCAGAAGCCCTTCTTTATACAACAAACAAATGGGCTGAGAAAGAAATAAGGGAAACAACCCCTTTCACAATAGCCACAAACAACATAAAATACCTGCGGGTAACTCTAACCAAGCAAGTAAAGGACCTGTACCACAAGAACTTCAATCCCTTGAAGAAAGAAATGGAAGAGACCTTTAGAAGATGGAAAGATCTCCCATGCTTATGGATAGGTAGGATCAACATAATAAAAATGGCCATCCTACCATAAGAAATATATAGATTCAATACAATTCTTATCAAAATACCAACACAATTTTTTATAGACTTGGAAAGAGATAGTCTCAATTTCATATGAAACAACAAAAAGCCCAGAATAGCTAAATCAATCCTGTACAATAAAAAAAAACATCTGGAGGTATTACCATCCCAGATTTCAAGCTGTACTACAGAGCAATAATTGTAAAAACAGCATGGTATTGGTATAGAAACAAACCAGTAGATCAATGGAATCGAATTGAAGATCCAGAAATAGACCCACACACTTATGGACAGCTAATTTTTGACAAAGAAGCCAAAACGGCACAATGGAAGAAGGACAGCATCTTCAACAAATGGTGGTGGTCCAACAGGATGTCCATTTGTAAAAGAATGAACTTAGATCCATACTTATCACCTTGTACAAAACTTAAGTCCAAGTGGATCAAAGACCTTAACATAAGGCTGGTCACACTAAATCTACTAGAAGAAAAAGTGGGAGAAACCCTCGAACTAATTGGCACAGGCGACAACTTCCTGAACAGAACACCAACAGCTCAGGACTTGAGATCAACAATCAATAAATGGGACCTCATGAAACTGAAAAGCTTCTGTAAGGCAAAGGACACTGTCATTCGAACAAAAAGGCAGCCTACAGATTAGGAGAAAATCTTCACCAACCCCACATCTGACAGAGGGCTAATATCCAAAATCTACAAAGAACTCAAGAAATTAAATGCCAAGAAACCAAATAATCCAATCAAAAATGGGGGACAGAGCTAAATAGAGAATTCACAAAGGAGGAATCCCTAATGGCTGAGACACACTTGAAGAAATGCTCAACATCCTTAATCATCAGAGAAATGCAACTCAAGACGACTCTGAGATTCCTTCTCACACCTGTCAGAATGGCTAAGATCAAAAACTCAAATGACAGCACATGCTGGCGAGGGTGTGGAGAAAGGGGTACCCTACTCCATTGCTGGTGGGAATGCAGGCTTGTGCAACCACTATGGAGGTCAGTCTGGCGATATCTTAGAAAACTTGGAATAGCTCTGCCTCAGGACCCAGCCATACCACTTCTGGGTATACACCCAAATGTCTCTTCACGGAATCATAAGGAAGTTTCCTCATCTATGTTTATAGCAGCCTTATTAGTAATAGCTAGAAACTGGAAACAACCCAAATGTCCCTCAATCGAAGAATGGGTTAAAAAACTGTGGTACATCTACACAATGGAATATATTATTCAGCTATCAGGAACAATGAAATTATGCAATTTGCAGCCAAATGGATGGAACTAGAAAAGCTCATCCTGAGTGAACTAACCCAGACTCAGAAGGACACATATGGTATCTATTCACTTATAGTAGGATTTTAGCTACATAGTAGAAGGTAACGATACTACAACTAACACACCAAAGGGAACTTGGACATAGATTTCTAATGTTTAATTTTTATTTTTTATTTATTTTTTATATATTAGTTATATTTTTTTCTATTTTTTAGTCTTTTTATCTATTGTATGCTTATTGATTTGTTTGTTTAGTAGTTCTCTCTCCCGGGCAATGAGACACTTTTCACTGATGGTACTGCTTCGTAGATCCCCAATGAATGAAGACTCTCTTCGCCCTCATACGACCTCTCAACTGAGATGAGGGACTGTTATATAAGGACAACCCACCCCAGAGAAATGGGATGGAAGGGTTAGGAGGTAACGAAAAAAAAATGAAATGTGATGTTTCGGCCTTTTACTACTAACTGTCATATACTGTTTAGGATATTTAAGAAATGAAAACTAATGGTTATGCAAGCCGGTCATTCTGTTAGGTACTATGACAGCCAATTATAGTTACTTGCTAAGCTAATCAGAAATAAACCTGCTAAGAGACAAGCAACATCTGCTTACCCTAATATAAGAGATAGATAGGGCCTCTTCAAAAACCTCAAGAGATCTGCAGAATATGGCATTCAAAGATGTTTTCGTAACTTTAGATTTTTTATATCAAGACATATCAACTCCTGACAGCACCCCCTATTCTCCTCCAAGTAGAAGATGAGCATCGAAGAATCTCCAGTGGGAGATGATTGAATTAGTCGCAAGCCTATCTCTTGGTAGGAAAAGCCCCTTGCTCCAACTGTAGACAGAATGCTGTCCAAAAAGGACAAAACCTCGAAGCAGGTAAGTCAACAGCCTAGCTCTGCCAAGACAGGGTAGGTAAGTCCTTCATAACCCCTGCTCTACAATCAATGTCTGTCAGAGAAGCGGGGCCATACGACTGAAGAGCGATGCTGTAATGTATGGAGAGAAAATGGGAACTGTCCAGGAAGCCTCTGGTATGTCATTTCTTAGTTTGGGAAGCTGCAGACCCTGTACTTTCTATAAAATCAGATATATTTATCCCTCTCAGGTCTCTGAGGTGATTGAAGAACAGATAGATAGAGTCTCATAATTAAATTTTGAGTTGTTTAGGAGTCAAGAGGGTGTTATACATCTAAGAAGATACTTTTAAAATTGTGTTGCAATTAATATGAATGTTGAGTCAGATATAGAACTTTAAACTCATGGAGATGTTTAGATAGCAGAATGTTAAAGTCAGGTACCAAATACATATGGACTAGACATTGGGAATGTACGTTAAGCCATATAACTCTCATAACTGTGGCCTAATTACCTCTGTTGTACTGTATTGTATTTATTATTATAAGAGAAAGAGCCATTTGTTGGACTGAAAGGGGAAACTGTCTGGGGAAATAAGATATACCTTAAACTTAAAAGAAAAAAAAAAGGAAGAGGATGGGGGGTTGAGGGTGGGTGGGTGGGACTGGAGGGGGAATAGGGAGGGGACTGCGATTGAGATATAACTTGAAGAAATAAAAAATAAAGAAAAAAAATGCGAAAGAAAAAGTGTGTGGGAAGCTGTTGGGGGAAAAAATATACCTTAAACTAAAAGAGTTTGGTTCAGTGGGTTAAGTATATCTTCTCACACCACCCTGATGAGATGCTGAATCTGGATTCCTCACAGCTCAGTTAAAATCCTGGATGCACTAACACATTCATTAGTAATCCCAGAGCACCCATACTGAAAGATAAGACATAGAGACAGGAGCACAGGTCACAGGCCAGCTAGACTGATGTAGGAAACAGTGAGCAACAAAAGAGTCCCTGTCTCAAATAAAGTTTAAAAAGCAAAGTATTTCTTGGACCTACAGAGGGGAGAGACAGAGACAGAGAGAGAGAGAGAGAGAGAGAGAGAGAGAGAGAGAGAGAGAGAGCTGATCTATCAAACCATGAAAAGGACAGGATAGAAACCTAATGTTTTCAATGAAAAGATAGTATGTAAAATGCCAAATATATGACATTCTGTGAAAACATGCAAAAGTAAGAAGATAGTGAAAAGACCAGCCTTTACTATTTATCAGGGAAGAGGAAGGGATGAGTAAGCAGAGCACAGAGGCACAGAGGACTTTTAATGATAATGAAGTTGGAATTATATACTTATTAAAACCAATAGTGTGCATAACACTATGAGTGGATGTTAATATAAACTCTGAATGTTGGATGAAAATGTGTCAATATTGCTCAATGGATAGCAACATATGTACCCCTGTGGTAGCCATATTGATGACAGGAAATGTTGTACATGTGTGGGATGAAGTGCTATTTGGTAACTCAGTCCTCTCCCCTCAGTTTTCCTGTGAAACTTAAACTGGTGTCTAGTAAAATGAAAAGAATTTGAACCTCAATATCTACTGAACTTAGCATACAAATTTAATTTTGATGGATAGTAGATTTATACAGATAAATTAAACCATAAGCCTTCTAAAGAATATTATTAGTAAAATTCATCACATTGGCTATTTTTTTACAAATGGGATGCAAAATTATTAAATATAAAATAAATGTTGATCAATTATTGAACTCAAAAAGAGCATTTGCTGCTCTTGAAGAGGACCTGTGTTTGGTTCCTAACATTCACACTGCAGTTCACATTTGCCTGTAACCCCAGTTCCAGTTAATCCAACACCATCTAAGGGCCTCCATAGGCATCAGAAGTGCACATGGTCCATATATGCATGTGCGAGTACACACACATGTACATAAAATAAAATTTGATAATTTCTAAATTTAAAAAATTGAAAATTTAGATTTTCAATTTTAATTTAACACTTGAAAAACTTTAAATTGAAGAATTTCACTTCTGGAAAACATAACTACGAAGACAGGAAATTCAATTGAATCATAAAAAACTTAAAATATTTAAAGTTCTAGAATTTTTTTCTGACAAAATATTTTTCAATACCTAGAGCTGTTAGCCACATCAGGTAGAATATGCTGACAATGTGATGTCAAAGTGACCATCTAGAGCATTGAGAAGCACTGTATCAGTTTTGTGCATTAGGATACAATGTGGTTGTAAAGACTGTATAGCTAATATCAGTCTTACAGAAGATTTATGACTCTCTGACTCGTATTAAAAACCTGGCCACCAAGCCTCAGATGAGTTATTCTGCTTGGTGACAGTTTCATATTATCCCATGTTTCTGGAAAAAATGTAAGTCTTATCTGTACAATTCCACTGGTAGATAACTGGATGCTTATGTCTGTTTCTCCTGATCTCTCTCCCTATGCAATTTTTCCCTTTGATGAATCTAATTTGTATCCCTTTGTTGTAATGAACCATGATAATAATATTTCTAGACTCTGTGAGTCCTTTAAGCAAATCATCCAACTGGAGAGTGGTCCTGGGGACCCCAATAGAATCAGGTTTTCTTGTTTTATTCACATAATGCATAAAAAGGTATTATATTGAACATATATATATATATATATATATATACATATATACATACAATGCCAGATATGAAATTAATTTACTGTTCTAACCAACCATTTTGACAAACTGTAAGAAAAGACAAGTGAGAAAATGAAAGCTATTTATATTCAGACAAATTGGAGACAAGCCTACACAACAGCCCAGAGGCAAAATACCAGTAATTTAGGAGGGAGACAAATTAGCTTGACTTTTTTTTTTTTAATTAAAATTGAACTTCTTCCTAGAATGCATAGATTTTTTTTTAATTCTCTCTTACCAAAGACAAGGGCTACATATTTTTACATGTTTCAAAAAATGTTAAGTGTTCATTAAATTTGAACATCTATTAAAGTATATTACTTTTCCTTTATATTAAATTATAATTAGAATTTTCATAACTAAAATGGTCCCTTATAAAATGAGAAGTTAATGACAGAGACGTAAATTTTAAACTAAGTTTTGACTTCCTGACATTTTAAACACTTGCAACCTATTATAATCATCCACAGTTATTATATGATGTTTTGCTCCATACAAACATACATAAAGAAAAGCATATAATCCAAGAAATGAAAAACATAATGTGGGAGTCAATTCACTGCAATCTCCTGAAATCCATACCTCACTATCCTAAGTATACTGTGCCAGTTGTAGGATATTGATAGAAAATTACTGTCTGTCTATATGACACATCTGCATGTACCCAGTGAATTTGAATGCTCTATACCCAGAAAATAAATTGTCAAATGTAGATCACTGAAGTGGATGTTAAGATGTATCTCTGGAGAAAAACCTTTTATATATTCCAGTATTATTCAAATCTTTGTACTCTTCCTCCTCTGTAGTATTTGTTTCATAAAGTTCCAAAGTTTACTTTGTATTGATTGTAGACTCTGAGTAGCCTCACTAGAGCTCTAGATTACTTTCACAAAACAATCGTCACTTAAAATTACATAAAAATGTTTATAAATCAAATTATGAACAATAACAATGAAACTAATAATAACACAAAAGAATGAAAGTTGGAAAGAAAGCAAAATTTGACAAAATACATTCCTATAAAATGAAGTACATGCATGGAAACAGTTGAAAGGATGTTCATACAGGTAATGCCATTATTTTTAGATAATAGGAACATGAGTCAGTCAGAAACCTCTGCTTTAGTATATTTCTAATCATTACCCTGCTAAATATTACATCTATTATTCAACTTTTAACACAAAATGATAAAAGTCTATATATGGATTCTAAGGAATTCTTAAAATAGGTGATTTGGAAACTGTTGACAGGTTTTTTAAATTAATTTATTTATGTTTTATTTCTTCAAGTTGCATCTCAATCACAATCCCCATCCTACTCCCCCCTCCAGTCCCACCCTCTCACCCTCCTCCCTCTCCCATCCCCCCATCTGCTTCCTTTTTTTTTTTTTAGGTGTAAGGTATATCTTTTTCCTCCCAACAGATCTCCCTTTCAGTTCAGCAAATTGCTCTTTCTCTTATGACAACAAATACAATACAAAACAACAAAAATAATTAGGCCACAATTATGAAAATTATAAAGCTTAACATACATTCCCAATGTCCATTCCGTATGTATTTGGCACCTGACTTTAACATTCTACTATCTAACCATCTCCATGAGTTTAAAGTTCTATATCTGACTCAACAGTCATACTAACTTGCAACACAATTTTAAAAGTATCTTCTTAGATTTATAACAGTCTCTTGACTCCTAAACAACTCAAAATTTAATTATGAGACTCTAGCTATCTGTTCTTCAACCACCCCAGAGACCTGAGAGGGATAAATATATCTGATTATACAGGAAGTACAGGGCCTACAGCTTCCAAAACTAAGAAATGACATACCAGTGGCTGCCTGGACAGCTCCCATTTTCTCTCCATACATTACAGCATCAATCTTCAGACTTTTGGCCCCGTTTCTCTGATAGACATTAAATGTAAATCAGAAATTATGAGGGACTTGCCTACCCTGTCGTGGCAGAGCTAGGCTGTCAACTTGTCTGCTTCCAAGTTTTGTCCTTTTTGGACAGCATGCTGTCTACAGCTGAAGCAAGGGATGTTTCTTGCCAAGTAACAGGCTTGCCACTAATGCAACCATCTGCAATTGGAGATTCTTTGATGCTCATCATCTACTTGGAGTAGGATAGGGGGTGCTGTCAGGAGCTGACATGTCTCAATATCAAAAAAAAAATCTTAAGTTAAGAAAATATCTTCTTAGATCTCTTGATCTTGAATGCCATATTCTACAGATCTATGGAGGTTTCTGAAGACCACCTATCTATCTCCATTTATTTGGATAAGCAAATGTTGCTTGTCTCTTAGCAACTTGATTTCTGATTAACTTAGAAAATAACTGTGATAGACTACCCTACTACCTAAAAAAATGACATGCTTGCATGACTATTAGATTGTATTTCTTATTATCCTAAACAATTTGTGATAGTTACTAACAAAAGGCCAAAACTTCACATTTCATTTTTAAGTGTTACCTAGGTACACTTAAAATAATTAACCTTAATTTTGTATCAATATACAAAGATCAATACCAATATAGCCAAATATAATCTTAATTTTGTATCAATATACAAAGATAAACTCCAATTTAGCCAAATATAATCTTAATTTTGTGTCAATATACAAAAATATAAGAGTATATTCAATAATCTGTCCCTTTTATCATTCCTATATTATTTTAAATGTGTATTAAGATATGGTAAACACCAATGGCAGTACCTAATATCTAGAAAGGAAATAACAAATATTGAGAGGGTCAGAATAAAATTATATCACCCTTTCTACAAGGAATAATCTTTCATTCCACATGTATTTACTTTTCATAGCTGAAATGCTTACATATTTATTAAAATTTAATATTTGCTTACATTGTACCTTAGATGTTAAAAATACCTCAGAGTTTTATTTGTTGATGGTTTGTTCTCTAGAATGGAACTCTTCACACATTGTAGAATCCTTATGATGTGAGCCCTTATGAGAAATCTTTAGATCATTAGGGCACACCCTCGAAGAGGACTGTAGAAACAAGTATTTTCCTCTTACTTTTGCTCTGTAATCTGGCTCAAGACAAAGGCAAAAAAAAAGTTATTCTACTATACTATTTCCAGCCACCATTTATTTAGTACCTTCTCCAAAGCCAAAGGTTCACTGAATCTTGGCTCCCCTCACTCCCCTCAAATATACCATCCACCACAGAGCAGGTAATCAGGCATGGTACTGGAAGAATAGCTGAGAGTTTATATCAGATCCATAAGCAATAAGACAAGAAGAGGGATAATTGGAAATGCTGATATACCTCCTCCAAAAAGGCCACATTTCCTAATCCTTCACAAACAGTTCCACCAACTGGGGACCAAGCATGGACCACTGTCATTCAAACCACCACAAACATTTTGGCTAATATTAAGATATTTTGATACGGAGACATGTCAAGTGCCTGACAGCACCCCTAATTCTACCCCTCTGCACTTCCTGTATAATCAGGAATATTTGTCCTTCTCAGGTCTCTGATGTGGTTTAAGACTAGATAGTCATAGTCTCATGATTAAATTTTAAGCTGCCTAGGAATGAAAGGATGTTCTAGGTCTAAGAAGATATCTTTAAATTGATAATACAAGTTAGGATAGAAACTGAGTTAGGTATAGAACTTTAAACTCACTGAGATAGATAGACAATAGAATATTAATATCAGTTGCCAAATATGTATGGACTGGAGATTGGGAATGTATGTTATACCTCATAATTTTTATAATTGTGTCCTAAATATTCAAAAAAAGAATTATGAGTTCTGGGAGAAGGGGGAGAGGGTGGGAGGGTAGAGCCGGGAGGGGTGGAGGGAGGAGACTGTGATGGAGATGTAACTTAAAGTAATAAATAAACGTTTTAAAACAAAAGTACCCTCCTTCTCTTGGAGAAGGCAGTAAAAGATAATTCTCAGCTTCCTCTGAATATTTTTCTTAGAACCAGAAACATTCTAGAGTTCATGACTGTTTCTAAGGTTTATCATAATTTTTAGCTAAAAGGCCATCTTCCTAAGGCATATTTTTCACTGTAAAATATTCTTGCATACAAGATTGACTTTTAGCTTGCCATTGCATTATTTCTGAAAAGTAACTGCAGCTGTTTCCACCCACATCCTAACCTCCCAACCTGTGTTTTCTCTCCTTGATGGCTAACCAAGAATATTAAAGGAATAACACAGGCATGCTAGATTCCAGTCTACTGCAAACACCAGGTTCCCTGTTTGTCCAAGTAGGACAGGTAATATTGGACGAAGACCAAGTGTTTGGGCAATGTTCTAAATATATCTTTTCCTTTTCAGTACTTCTTAACACCACACATCCAGAAAAGTAATAGAGCCTTATGTGTACCCAGCTCAAGAACGTCCCCTTATGCTAACATTCTAGATTATTGTGAGAACAATCTAAGAATTTGAGGCTCCAAAATTTGTTCCCTGTTCCCCTAGAAACTTTCTCTTCATGAAAGTAAAATAGTTTGAAATGTTCATTCATCCAGGCAAACCACAACTGACTATGAAAAATTCCCCAAAACAATTACAATTGGAATTTGAAACTCAAAGTTTAGATTAAGGGGGTGTATAAATTCCTAACAAGTCCATTAAATACAAAGTGAACAGAAGTAAATCAAGATATCCTATAATAATGAATTTTCTTTTAAAACTAGTCCCAAATACTTATCATTAGTGCCTCTCTCACCAGAGAACCTTCTCGTAGTAGATAGCAATTAACACAGAGACCCATAATGGCCCAAGTAGCAGAGAATAAGAGATGATGGAGTGCTCAGTCCTACGTGAGAACATTTATACAAGACCCTGCTGCTCAGGACTCAGGAATAATTGCAAGTGGGACAAAGTGATTGAGAAAGCCAGAGGTTGTGGATAATTTCAAAACCCTGGAAACAATGCTTTCCACACACAGCAAGACAATTGGACATATGAATTCACAGAAGTTACAGCAGTGTGCACAATACCACACAAAATGTCAGCATGGAAAGAAGAGTTGGGCACAAGTCCAGTCCCTAGAGGAGCTATTGCCAATTCTGAGCTTCTGGGGGACAATTTTCTGTAAGAGTGTCACCCATGGTGAGTTGACACTCAAGTGGGAGACCACATGCCCAAGAATATATAAACAACCTAAACTGGACTCGATGGGTTAAAAAAATAGAAAGGGAACCCAAAGTTAGATAGGTAATGATCTGGGAGTGGATCTGTGAGGGAGTGGAAGAGGGAGTGAATATGATCAGAATACATTTCTATGCTCTTTCCTGGGGAAAACTATTTCTCCATCTCTCAGCACTTCTTAGTTGCCTGTAGTATTGTCTCGAGTTGAGGAATCATGAGCTTGCCCTGTCTTGAGTGTCCGTTGCTATTATCCCTGTTCAGATTATGTTCACTCAGCCATCTCTGATACCAAATGGTCAGCCTTGAAAATGTATGCATACAAGTAATATACAGATGGGGATGTGATGTCTGTATTTAAATATTTAGAAAAACATAGATACACACACGCACACACACGCATGCACACACACATATACACACTCATAAACATGAAATAGCAATTAAAGAAAAGATCATGAATTTGAAGCAAAGCAATGGTTAGTACATAGGAAAGTTTGGAGGGAGGAAAGGGAAGGGGAAAATAATGTAATTTCATTATCACCTCAAAAGAGATTAAATATATTATATTCAATTTTCAAAGAATTAATAAAATATTTAAAAATTCAAAACAAAATTTCACAAAGTATTTATTTTCATATTTTATTTTATTTACCCATGCATACACATTTCGGTTCACACAGCTTGTTTCCATTCTCACTTTTCTTTTCCTGTTATACACATATTCTTTCTCCCTGTCTCTTGATATTTCTTTATCCTTTTCTATTTCTTGTTCCCTTCCCTTCCCCTACCCCTTCCCCTTCTGTTTTCTTCTTCTCTCCTCTCCTCTTCCCTCCTCTTCCCTCCAATTTTCTTCCTTTTTCTTCCCGCCTATTCTCTCCCCTCCTCCCTCCTCTCCCTCCCTTCTTTCTTTCCTTCCCTTCTCATCTTGTCTCATCTTTCCTCTCCTCTACTCTTTCGTCCTCTCCTCTTATTTCTTAGCTCCCCTTGCTCTTCTTTCTACTTTTCCATCTCCTTGACTCTCTGCTTTCCTATACTCTGCATAGTGCTTTATAATAGGCTATGCTCAGTCACTGGCTACATAGTAAATTAATAGACTATAGAAAAAACATTGTAGCATGATTTATACAGGAAAAAAGGCAATCTCTTTTGAACCATATGTGAAAGTCAACACAATCATTTTTGTCTCTTTTGCTTATATTTATAATATGTTATTTCCCAAAGTCTTATCATTTTTATTTTTATATTTTTAATACTTCAGCAAATTGTAGAAATTGTTTCATGTTTTGTAGCTCTGTTCCTTTACGTAATGACAAACAGAAGAGAAACGCTAACCAAAAAAAAAAAAAAAAAGAAAGGAAGGAAGGAAGGAAGAAAAAAGCTTAGACTGGACCTAGTACCCCCCTATACAAATATAGAAGATAGGCAACTTGGTCTTCATACAGATCCCTTAGCAAGTCGGGGGGGGGGGATCTCAGTCATGGACTTTGTTACATATTAGTGAGACACTTTACCCTAGTGGAGCTACCATGTCAGGCCCCAGAGCAAGAGAAAGACTTCATTTGACTGATGAACTGAGGGGGGCTGATATGTGGACCCCCCATATCAGAGAGGGATAAGTGAAAGATGGAGTAGAGAGTGGGAGGGTGGGACTGGGAAGGAAGGAGGGACCAGGCTGTGATTGAGATGGAACTTGAATTAATAAATAAATGTTAAGAAAAAGGAAAATATATATATTAAAAAAAACTTCTCCAAAAGATAAATAGAAATCCTGTAGATTGGTCAGTAAGAAGACCTATTTAAACGATAATAATGGTGTATTTGTGATCATTGAAAAAATCGTTTGGTATATAAAATAAGGGAGACAAACTTTCAAGGAGCATAATTATACTGCTTAATCACAAACAACTTGAAAACATTTTGCGGTCCATTGTTTGTCAACAACAGATATGCAAATAATTATGAAAACTAAAGACTCTTTACTCACTGGTTCTTCTGAAGAGTCCTATTAAGTTAAAATTGTCTAACATTTTAATTCTACATTATATTTCAGTTATTTTTATGTTTGTCTTCCTCTACTAGAATCAAATCTAGATGATTAAAGAACTTTGTCTGTTTCACTGCTGTATTTCTGGGGTTTCCATCAGTGCCAGGTATGTAGGTGTTAAAATTTATTAAAGAAACTCAGGTAGTGATAGCACATTCCATTAATACCAGCACTTGGGATGCAGAAACAGGCAGATCTCTCTTAGTTCGAGGCCAGCCTGGTCTACAAAGTGAGTTCCAGGACATCCAGGACTGTTATAAAGAGAAACCCTGTTTCAAAACACCAAAAAGAAAGTTGTTGAAGAAGTGAAAATGAATAACACAATGAAATATCCTTTAAGTGATAGAATTTCCCTTGAAAAATATATCATTCAAATGTTCAATAAAACAGTCCCTTGTTTTTACTTAAAATTTTTTGATTCATTATCTTTATCTCCAATATTTTCCAATTTTGAAAATCATCTACACAGATTGGAAGGAAAAACTTTGAGTCTCCTACAAGGCTATAAAGGAAGAATCACTTTTAGAATTGCAACATAATGTCAGACACAAATAACTTAATTTCCTTGGCTTAACTGCTCTACTTAGTGTTCTAACCAGCTCATTGACCAAAATAGCACACAGTTCAACTACAAAGCAGGCACAGCAGAGCATTCCATGCATTAAAGAAGATGTTTTACACAGTGCAAGTTTCTTTTAAGAGTGATTTACTCAGAAAGTCTTAAGCATCTTTGTTCCTGTTATCTTCCTTCTTATACCACCTGGCCCCTACTTCCAGCACTTCTGAGAATTAGTGCTCATTTCTATAGGTTCCACACAAGTAAACAGGCTGGGCAACCATTTTTAAAGGACAAAACAATTATACCTAATATCACTTTAGATAGAGAGAAATTTTAATGTCAAAAGCATGTGTTCAACCTCTTCCAACTCATAAACTTTAATGTTCCTTTTGTCATTTGTTTGTTGGATTCTTTGATTGTTTGTGGCAGCATTGTTGTTAATTTTCTCTGTGCTGGTACCATTCCATGACTTGAGGGTGATATAGCAGAAGACAAAATGAAAAGCCAGTGAGCCAAATGTCTTCGTTTTCACAAGTGGCACCTGGTCTTATTTATAGTTTTTTTTTTTTTTTTGGAAGTATCTAAGTCTTCTTTTCCATTCTACTTCAGAACTCTTTTTAAGCCTTGTAACAAAATATGAAAATGCTTCTAAAGTGTTGCTGAAAATCCTCGGGAACTAGACCTTTTTAATTCCAAAATAGTCTCAAAAACTGACCTTTTAAATCTGAGTGTTAGAAAAAGAAGACAACACATAACACATTAAGTTATAAATATTTGAGTCTCTGAAACTTAGCTAGAGTCTTTTTCTTGTGCATCCTATGGGTGAGTGACATGCAAACTGATCTTTTCCTTTACCCTAACTAAGCACTGTAAAGAATTTTACAACACACTTCAATCTGTAAAACATGCAGTAGTCTTTAATGAAGTGTGTGTAGACAGCCAGGTGACATGTAAACCTCAAAGCTTGAGGTCAACTCAGAGCCACCAGTAAATGAGACCTAGAGGCAAGTCAATAATGAGCCAGAAAGTTAGGTGTAAAATGGGGACAGGAGTTATTAAAATTTGGACATTCATAGATTCCAATAAGAAGGATATAGGTTTTGCAGTGAAAGAGAAAATGCATGTCTAGAGCCAGCCCATAATATATGGAACTTCAAGCAACCTCACTTACTGCTATCTCCCAGACTACATATGACAGAGCAGTCTTGGTAAGCATGATGACCATCTTGTTACATGTACTGTGACATTCTAGAGAAAGTAAGATTAGATAGATATGTAGCAACAATATTCAGCAGCCCATGAGATGTAAAAGCCAATGTGCTCCCAGTAGACTAATGAGCTGCCTTCCTCTGGCTCTATAGCTGGTGCTGAAGAACATTCACCCAGCTAATATAAACATCCGGGCATTACTCTCCAAGGCAGGAATGGATTAATACATACTGTTTATACCCAAGTCCAATCAAAGGGAATTTATAGAATGTTGGCCAAGACAGAGATATATGATCAGAGATATTGAAATACATGTGAACCATGTAGACTCCAATAAGCACTGAGCCACAATTCTGACACTCAAAGTACGTTTAAATGTGGGTAATGAAAGTTGATTCCAATTGATTGAGACAGTTGTAGATTGTGTTATGATTAGAAGTTTAATTTCTTAAATTTAGCAGTCTCTCCATAAAGAGGATGCCAAAGAACAGTGATAAAAGTATATTATTGCATCCACATTCTCAGAAATTAATTTTAAAATATTTATTTTACTTTTAACTATGTATGTGTTTGTGTTGGGGGCAGAGATAGGTGCTCATGAGTGCAGTTGTCCATGGAGGCCAGGGGAGCTGGAGTTACAGGTAGTTTTGAGCTACCCAACATGGGTTCTTGAATTGAACACAGGACCTCTGAAGGACCAGTATGTATTCCTTACCAGTGAGCCATCTTTCCAACCCCAGAAAATAAATTTTTAAACCAGAAGACAAAGGTAAGCGAGATTAAATGAAAGGAATGGAGGGAAACAGTTTTACATTTAAAATATCTCCTCCTAAAATAAGACAAGACTGTCCTTGATCATTGTTCAACTTTAGACATTTCTTTCCTTTGTTCTGGGCCTCCAGGTCCCAAACTGTAAACTAATAGCTTCAGTCTGGATAGTCTATTTGATCTCTTGCAGTTCTTCAGTCTTTGATCCTGTAACTCTTTTCATGAGGTAGATTTTATCTGTGGGTATAGATGACAGAAGGAAAACGGAAGTGTTATTTTCCATGGAACTTCCAATTATATTCTCATTTTTTGTTTGTCATGAAACTAATTTATTTACCCTCAAACCAGGAAATCTTTTCCATTTTCTGGCAATAAACAATAAATTATTTTATTATGAATTAAGAAATACAGGATATCTTGAGTCTATCCTATTTCTAAAGCCAACAGGAGATTTCTGTCTAATGTAGTAGTGAGCATCATCCATGTCACCTATTACCCTCAAAGTAGCCTCTATGGACATCTTGACATTCAGAAAGACTACTTTACTTCATTACAGTACATTTATCATTCTGGCATAAACATGATAAGAAAGGACATAATGGCTTTCAGTTTCATTATTATCTAAATTCACTATAGTTTCTATGTTAACTTAACATGAAGTAAAACATACATGAAACACTCCTATCTTATAATGAGTCAATGAGCACCCTAAGTAGTCTGGTTAATAGCCTCTCAAATATCTCTAGGTCTTAATCCATTAATCTTGTGGATATATTACCTCATATGGCAAAGGGAATTTTACAGACACAATTGTTACTATCATTATATGGGGGGTGTCCCTTGATGTTTTGGGTAGGACCTCAATAATATCACAAATGTAGAAGAGAGGCCTAAAGAGATATTGCCACAGATAAAAGGGGTAGGCAGTCTTCCAAAGGAGATATTAAAGGAAGAAATACAGATCCAAACCCAAAGATCCTAACTGCCACCATAGGTAAGAAGAAATAGATTTTTTTCTTGAGACTTACACAGAAAAGAAAAAATAAAAGAGTGATGCTGTTGCCTTGGTTTTAGCTTCATAAGAATCATTCCATACTTTGAACATCCATAATAACGAATGAATAAATGTGTGTTGTTTAACTTTGTGGTATCTAACTTCATAGGAATCTGGTGTGGACTAGACACTGCACTGATCATCTCATTTCAGTGTTACAACAGCCTTGTGAAACATTATCACATAGATTTCAAAACTGAGGAAGTTTAGACTCTGACAGATGAGAACTAATTAGTGAGAGAGCCTGAAATGGAAGTCAGGTATCTGACTTCAGAATCTATTTTCTTTCCATTACAGTATCTAGTAAAAATAACTGACAAAGAGATTCATCTGAAGCCTGCACTAAAAATTTTACCAGAAAAACTTCTTTTATTCCTCCCCTAAATCTAAAAGAAACTAAGATTTACATCAAAACTCTGCTTTTATTAGCTTCTTAGAAAGGGAGAGTCCTTTGGTTAAGGGTGTGATGTGACCTCTGTAGGTGGACCACACTTCAGTGGAAGGCCACACATCTGAGAGGATATTGACAGCACAATTTGAACTTATCAAGGTTTTTAAAATTAAAAGTGGACACAAACATGGGTAGGTAGGGAGAGGGAGTGGATCCAGAAAAGGTGTTAGGAGGGGTGTTTATGGTCAAAAACATAAACATAGTATGAAGCTTTCAAAGACCTTATAAGAGTTACAGAAGTGAATATATAACCTATTTTATAGTTATGTGCAATGAGAAAATAATCTTATTCTCGGACTCAGTTTTCCTTTCTAAATAATTTGCTGCTGCTTGAAACACAGACCCTGGCCTTTGCATATGCTCTTACTCTACAACTCAGCCACAACCCAGCCTGACTCAGTTTTATTATCTGTGCAATGAAGCTAAAAAAATATTCACATAGGCTTCATACATACATTATGAAAATTAGGGATGCAGTATTTTTCAATAGTATATAACATCACTTAGAACACATTGTCATACTATAAAAATAACTATAGTAATATATCCTCTCTAGAATCGTAGCTTAAGAATTAATTCTCAAAGATGGACCTTCTCTGCTAACTAGGTGATCATCTAGTTCCATGGTTAGAGACTATACAGCATTCAAACATTGATCTTTCATGAGTTGAGGCTCTCTGAGCCACAAGCATACATTTTTCCATAAATATGAAATGAGGCCTTTGAAAAATAATGAGCACAAGAAGTCTGGTGGCCACTAAGAACCTCTACGTATATTTAGCCACTCTATTTCCTAAAAGCAAACACTAATTGTCTTCATACACAGTGAGTGTGAGTAACATAGATTAATGATAATTGAAGGAAACCACATCATTCCATACCACAAGCAGTTTATCTGTGTATGAGAATATATTTCTTCTAAATCTTCTTAATTAACTGTTTTTGCTTCCTACAAAAACACAGATCATTAAAATGGCTTTTGAAATTTGTAAAGAGTCTTAAATTTAAAAAAGCAATGTGCACAGTGGCACTCAACATTATATTAACCTTAGAACTGCTTAGAGATGAACCAAGTAATCATGAATGTCAGGTATCTCCATTAGCATGACAGAAAATTGGTAGGATAAAGGCAATTATCTAGTTAAAATGACTTATCTGTGAACTAAAGTTTCTCTGGAAAATCCATTTCCTTAGGCAACAACAGAGAACACAATCCTCTGCCAGTCAGGGCATAGCTGTGTTCCTCAATGAAGAAGTATATGGGAAGCCAAAGATCTCTGTAGCATGATCTCAGAGGGGAAAACAAATTTTTGTTCTCTCTAGGGCCAAACCAAGTACTGCTGCTGTTTACCTTAACTTCACAAGAACTTCACTTATCAACAGCTAATTGACCAGCAATGAAAGTTTTCTTTCAAACCTTGCATTCTACATACTTCCTTGAAAGCTCATACAGTGATGACTCATAGGTAGATTTACATTTCTTTTAACAAAATGTGATAATTTTTCTTTGTTGTTGAAAAGAAAAAAAAATCTTAAGTGGCCAGAGTGGGGTCAAGTAACAGACTACAAGTGACATGAAAATAGGATAGGGATTATTGGTGAATAGAAGGAGACAAACAGGAAATAGACAATGTGAAAGGAACGTTGGAAGGGAAACAAGAACAAAACATATGAAAATGCTAATGAAACCCATGATTTTGTATTCTAGCTTTAAATTCTGATGCAAAAAAGAACCGTCCTTTGCTACTTTCTCAAATCTAAACAGTACTTTGTTACCTGATGATTGAGAAAACAAAGTGCCAAACACTAAATCTCAGGATTTATACATTTGAAAAAATGAAACAAAAATGTTAAAAATAATATATTTAAATGGATTACTGAAATACTTTTGGTGAAATTGTTAAAATAATTTTATCCCTCCCCACTCCATCTCTGAGGCTGTTGTCAAGTGGGTATTTTGTCTCTGTTTTCCTCCCACTTGCTTATCCTGATATGGCCACCAAACCTCCTCCTCAAACATGGTTGCTATGGGACTGGGATTCACTACTCTGACCAAGTGGGCACATTTTATTTTGCTGTTAGTTTATTCAGCTTCTTTCCCATGTAAAAAACACAAGTGTAAAACTGGGGGGTAAAAATTCCCTGTTAAACTAAAGGTTTGAGGATAGATAGTTGGCTAAACAATTAAAAGCACTTGCTGCTCTTTCAGAGTGCTGGGGTTCAGTTCACAGAAACTATGTCAAATGACTCACAACCCATTTGAACTCCAGTTCCAGAGAATCCAATGCAGTCTTCAGGCCACCATGACACCAGATATACACAGTTCATACATACACTTACCCACAGGCACACACACATACATGAAACAAAAATAAAATGTAATTTTTAAAGGTTTCTGCCTCTAATTCTGTTAAAGTGAGTCTATTTCAGTTTCCACAATACCTCCTGTACCCTAGTTCTGATGCCCTTGTGTTCTGTATATCATATATGCCCAATGGTCTACAGCTACTGACCAGGAAGGATACCAAAGTGTTTTCAGTGAGGAGACAGCCTTTGAACTCAACCTTGAGAGATGGGCAAGGGTGTCACAGGTAATGAACATTCTAAAACTTAGAAGTCTGTATAAAATACTGAGCAGTGGTTACTGGAATATGAACATTAGTTAAAAATGTGATTTGTACTCCATAGGTCTAGAGTACAAAGCAGAAACTTACATTTTAACAAATGACCATCTTACTCACACACTAGTGGTTTTCAGATGACACTTAGAGAAACAAATTGATCAACAAAAATGTTTTAGTGAGTCAGATAGAATAGGTTCATTTGTAAAAATACAAAGATGAATCTTGCTGAGGATCTGTGGTGAGAGTTAAGGTCTCTATGAAATCACTGTCCCAAAGATACACAGAAATATAATCCTGACCCCTTAGCAACGCAATGTGATGACTTGCTGTGAAAATTCTGCCTGCGGAGGAACTGGTTCTTCATTTTTCTATCTTTCTAGCTCCAAAAAAAGCAAATGTCCTCAAGTACATAATGCACACTGCTGTTTCACAAATCACAAAAAGGAGAAATTTCTTCTGTACACCTAAACACCCTTTTGTCAAAATGTTATTACAAAAAGGTTTTAAGCTGACACTTCATGGGGTTTGGCCTCATAGTTCTTGGTGCCTAAAAAAGAGAAATTTCCACACATGTTTCAAAATGTATTTAAAAGTCATAAATTTAAAGTAAGATGCATGGTATATATGAGCAAGCCTATAAACCTAATGACTGACCTATTATGTCAAGGCATAAAACTCATGAATCCGGAATCTCGTGTTTAATCTGCAAATGTTCTAGATAGCTGTTTCCCATCATTTAACAGATTCTATTTTATGAACAAGCTTTCTCTGAACAAACCCAGCTGATTCTGGAATAAGAATATGATTAGGTCTGCAAAGAAAAAAGCACAGGTACACATAAAGTATAACAATGTAGAGCATATTTTTTTTTGGTTTTTTCGAGACAGGGTTTCTCTGTGTAACAGCCCTGGCTGTCCTGGACTTGCTTTGTAGACCAGGCTGGCCTCGAACTCACAGAGATCCGCCTGCCTCTGCCTCCCAAGTGCTGATGTTTTAATAAGAATGAATTGGGAGTATCATTTCATTTTATAAAGTAAAACTGTGTTTTTACCTGAGACAATTCTGAAGTAATAGCTTTATGGACCATTTTTATAACCTTTAGATAAGTATGGGAAGGTATCTTTTTAACTGAAAGTAAAGGAGAAATAAGTGTGTTTGGTATGCTTTGGAGAAAAATTTAGACTAGAGAAGAGTATTCAACCAAGGTAACTTCAAAATGTAATCACTGGGTCTGTTGTCTAAAGGGAAAACTTTCATATGATTCACTGGGCTTCCTAATCTTCCCCTGACATCCACTTACACACATGCAAGAAGCTAAAATTTCCACCTAGAATAGTATAAGTATTTGCTTTATGTTTGAACAACTACTGTCACAACTAAAAGAGGCTTAGAAGCCAAAGCATGTTGGGATATTGCTAAGAAGATGGCAATATGGATGGTGAAGATGGCAGGACTGGTATATAGAGAGATAGTAATACTATTTTTAAAATAAGGTACCCTTGTGAAAGGGTAAAGTAAACAATGTTTTCTTTCTTAAATATTAAAACATTCAGGTACTATGAATATATTTCATTCATAGAGTACTTGCATAGCATGCATGAAATGCCCTAGAACTGCCCAAATATGAGACGGGGTGGGGGGAGGGGGCATGGAGAGGCTGTGGAGTTGGCTGTTTCTATAAAACGCTCGATACACACATATGGCATCCCTGAAAAAGCACTCACATAAATAGCTAGCAATAGCAACAATAGCTGGGCGTGGCACTGCACATCTGTAATACCAGCAATGAAGGATATGGCAGACAGCTGTATCCCAGGAGCTTGCTTGCTTGCTGGCCAGTCATTCTAGCTGAATTGGTGACTTTCAGGTTCAGTGAGATTGTGTGTCCTAGTTAGTTTTAACTATAACTTGACATAGCCTAAAGTCACCTGAGAAGGGAATCCCAATTGAGGGATTGGCCACATCAGATTACACTGAGGGCATGTCTATGAGGGGTTATCTTGATTATTAGTTGATGTAAGAGGGTCTAGCCAAAATGCAACACCATCCTCTGATAAGGTGGCCCTCGACTGTGGAAGACAGTTAGCTAGGCATGAGCCTGTGAGCAAGCAAGCTAGCAGATAGTGTTCCTCTGTGAGTTCCTCAAGTTACTGTCAGGATTTCTCTCAGTGATGGAATGTAACCTGGACACATAAATCAAACAAAGCCTTTCTTTCTTTAAGTAGCTTTTGGTCAGAGAAATAAATAAGCAGAAATAAAACTTGAACATTCTATATCTGAAGATGAGGTGGAGAATCATAGAGAAATATACTTGACATTGACTTCTAGCCTCCATGTGAACCTACCTGCATACGTGTGCACACACTTACATGAACATATTCACATGAATGCACAACAGACACACACACCACAAATTCAGTATCGATGCAATACTAAATACAGGCAGCAATTAAGCCCATGAGAAATCTAAGAAGCCATCAAATACATAAAAGAAAAGCTTTTATTAGTAACATTCTAACTGATCTTTTAAAAAACAACAGGTCCTTAAACTAGCTCCTGTCCTAACAGCGAAGAGTATCGTGTCCCTGATAATGTATTGGCAGCAATGTTATGGTATCAGAGATCTAGATGTCTGAAACAGTGCTCCTAATAAAATATTATCTTCAAAGACTCTAAACAATAAGGTGAGGTATCTAGACTGGACCCACAGAATTACTGTCACAGATGAATTAATACACATGCTTGTTACACAATAAGCATTAGTTATTGCAAAGATAAATACTTAGTAAATGTAACAAAACAACTACTTAATTAGTTATGAGAGCAGTTCTGAAGCTGAATTGCATACCTCAATTGCTTCTTGTTTTGCCCTAAAGGGCCGTACAGGGGTCCAGAAATCCTAACAAGTACACCAGGTTCATGAGATAAAATATATGACAAATGCCCAAAGCACATGGTGTCTTCAGAAATACAGTATGTCTGGAGGAGGCAACTAAGGGCAACAGAAATAGCCCAGAATTATGGGGAGTTTCTTAGACAACACTGTGCAATAACTCAAAAGAGGACTCATGCCTCATTTGGGGGATTTTGTTAGACAGTCTCTGACTCTTGAGTTGAGCATTGTCATCCCAGTTGGAAAAAATTCACTTAAACTCTGAGTGGGTGTGTATGCATATTCAGAATTTTATGTATTACAGGTATATTTAGGTAGCTAGTTATTAGTATAATTCTTTTTGACTTCTTCAGACATCCTTACTGTTCTTTTACCCTTCTCCCTCTGAGGATCTGAGCTGGATCAGGGCTGAAAGTCTCCTCCTGGAGAACTAGCTTGCATGGTCCCAGAACACACTTTGCAAGCTTCCAAGAGAGGGAAACAACCAATAGTCCAACCTAGCTATGAACACAATGACCAGCATGGTCCCAGAATCCTAATGGTGCAATAGTAACACACATAACTTGTTGTAACCAATAGCTCTCTAATTGGACTTAAGACCCCCTCGACATAAGGGAAATCATGCTTGGAACTGCAAACCTAGCCAACTACTCAAGGCTAGTGAATTGATGGATATTAAAGGATAACCTACTATCACCACTTTACTAAAGAGTATGGGGCATAGTCCCTGACTATATTCTAAATATTTAACCTTATACCCACATATAAGGTTAGTTCTCACCCCTCATCAAGGAAAATTTCTTTGCAACAGACAGAGACCATTACAGAAAACCACAGTTAATAAAAATGCACTATTGTATAGCCAAGTCCTAATGGATAAATCTGCAACACAGCACCCAAGGCTCAGGGATCATTCCAGAACAAGGAGTACAGAGATTGAAAAAATCAAAGGAACAGAAAGTTTGCCATGAGACTGTGTTTCCTAGAAATGTCAGAGAAGCTACATCTGTGAGTCTCTAAGCATGACTTGAACAAGAACTACATCAATAGACATACTAACATGGAAGGTGTAAAGATATTGAGGGCTCAGCCCTAGACAAAAACTACAGACAACTACAGGGAACTGAGAACAAGGGAAGTCATCATCCTCAGAAAGAACACACAATTGTTCTTCCCTGGTATCCTATACCAAATGGTCAGCCCTGAAAACACATACATACAAGTAACAGTATATCAATTAAACAAGTTGAATTTATATATTTATGAACACACACACATATACATATATATATGAATATATATATATTATGTATGTATGCATTATATATGTGTGTGTATGTGCATGCGATTATGTAACAACAATTAAGAAGAAGAGGTCATTAGTTTTACAGAAAAAAGGCATTACATTAAAGGGTTTTGAAGGAGGAAGGGAAAGTGGAAATTATATAATTTTATTATAATCTTAAAAATACATAATTAAAAATTTTGCAAACAGGAATAAAAGTAAAAAATTAAATTATCTAAAAGAAAGAATATAGCAAGTCTAAATACCAAGAATGAGGAAGATAAATGCAATACTGGCTCTGGAGTACAACTAAGGTACAAATCCTAACTCAACCATAGTTTTTAAAATTATTTTTATTTTATTTAATTTTTTTAGTTTTTCAAGACTGGGTTTCTCTGTGTATCATTGACTGTTTTGGACTCACTTTGTAGACCAGGTTGGCCTTGAACTCACAGAGATCCACCTGCCTCTGCCTCCTGAGTGCTGGGATTAAAGGCATGTGCCACCACGCCTGACAATTAGATAGCTGTGAACTGCCATGTGGGTGCTGGGATTTGAACCCGGGTCCTTTGGAAGAACAGCCAGTGCTCTTAACCGCTGAGCCATCTCTCCAGCCATCAACCATAATTTATAGCACTAGTCAAATTATTTGAATCCTCTCTGCCTTTATTTGCCCTTCCACAAAATAGGTATAAAATACCTCAATAGGCTATTGAAAATATTAAACTGATATAGAATATATAAAGCTCTTAGTGTGCTATTTGACATATGTTTCACCCTTTACATGAAAAAAGATAATGCTTTTACTTTTCTCAATTAACTGTTGCAAAAATCAGAACTAATATGTACTTTTTATATCTGTAAGAAAGTTTGAAATAGCTGAGGGATTTAGGTAACAAAGAAAACAGAGTAAAAGCTAGCAAGATGATAATGACTGAACGTGACAGTGATAGTTAATATGTTTTAATAGGATTTCTTCATGTCTTAACCCATTTAACAATTTTACTGGATGTTTCAAATATTGCAGAATATCTAAATGGAGAGATACAATGATGCTAGTTTTTCAATATGGTTTGTCACCACCAGGCCCCTAAATTCATGTAGGAGTTTAATTCTGAGAAGTGTGTGTTAATATTATAAGAAAGAAGAAATTTGCTGAGTGTCATGGTACATGTCTTTAATCTCAGCACTTGAGAAGTAGAGACAGGTAGATCTGTGGGAGTTTGGAGTCATCTTGGTCTATATAGCCAGATCCAGGCAAGCCAAGAATACATAGTAAGATTGTATCTCATAATGAAGAGGGTTAAACATTTTAGTTACAATGTTTAAAGATGGGACCTTTGGAGATGTGATTGAGAATGGATAAAGACATTAAGAAAAGAGTCCAGTGATTGAGTCTTGGTGGTTTATAAGAACAGGGAAGAAACACACACACACACACACACACACACACACACACACACACACACACACACACACACACACACACCCAAGCATCTATTCCTTGTCTTAAGCCATGCAGTGCTCTTTATACCTTGAGTCCCAATCAAATCTCACGTATTTATAAAGTAGCCTATCTCAGGCATTTAATTATTGTACTCCCAAGTTCATCAACATACATGGTTAAAAACAACTTTTTTTTACTGTTTATTTATTACTTCAATTTATATCTCCATCACAGTCCCCTCCCTCCACCACTCCTGGGCACAACCTCTCACCTTCCCACCCTCTCCCCCTTCCCCCACCTATCCTTCTCCTCCAGTGTGGGGTGCCCTACATATCATCCCCCTTCAGTTCAAAAGACATATGAGGGCTAAGAGTTTCCTCTTGCAATGGGGGCCTACATGGGAGCTCCACTAGAGCAAAATGTCCCACTAACAGGTAACAAAGTCTATGTTCCTGTTCCTTTCAGTCTGTTAGTTGTAGGATAATTATCCTGATTATATGGCTAAAATCCTATTATAAGTGAATAGATGGCATGTGCATCTTTCTGGGTCTGGGTAAGCTCACTCAGGATGAGCTTTTCTAGTTCCATCCATTTGGCAGGAAATTGCATGATTTCCTTGTTTCTGACGATTGAATAGTATTCCATTGCGTAAATATATCTCAGCTTTTTTATCGATTCTTCCGTTGAGGGACATCTGGGTTGTTTCCAGTTTCTAGCTATTACAAATAAGGCTGCTATGAGCATAGATGAGGAGATGTCCTTGTGGATTGGTGAAGAATCATTTGGATGTGTACCCAGGAGTGGTATGGCTGGGTCTTGAGGTAGAGCCATTCCAAGTTTTCAAAGATATCGCCACACTAGTTTCCATAACGATTGTATAAGTTTGCACTCCCACCAGCAATGGATGAGTGTTCCCCTTTCTCCAAAACCTCGTCAGTTTTTGATCTTAGCCATTCTGACAGGTGTGAGATGGAATCTCAGAGTTGTCTTGAGTGGCATTTCTCTGATATTTAAGGATGCAGAGCATTTTTTTCAAGTGTCTCTTGGCCATTAGAGATTCCTCTTTTGTGAATTCTCAGTTTAGCTCTGTACCCCAATTTTTGATTGGATTATTTGGTTTCTTGGTGTTTAGTTTCTTGAGTTCTTTATAAATTATGGATATTAACCCTCTGTCAGATGCAGGGTTGGTAAAGATCTTTTCCAATCTGTAGGTTGCCATTTTGTTCTAATGACAGTGTCCTTTGCCTTACAGAAGCTTTTCAGTTTCATGACTTCCCATTTATTGATCGTTGGTCTTAGAGCCTGAGCTATTGGTGTTCTGTTCAGGAAGTTGTCACCTGTGCCAATGAGTTCGAGGCTTTTCCCCACTTTCTCTTCTATTAGATTAAGTGTGTCTGGCTATATGTTAAGGTCTTTGATCCACTTGGACTTAAGTTTTGTGTAAGGTGATAAATATGGGTCTATTTGCATTCTTTTACATGTTGACACCCAGTTATACCAGCACCATTTATTGAAGAGGCAGTCTTTTTTCCATATGGTTTTTGCTTCTTTGTCAAAAATTAACTCTAACCAAGCAAGTGAAAAACCTGTATGACAAGAACTTCAAGTCCTTGAGGAAAGAAACTGAAGAAGACATAAGAAGATGGAAAAATCTCCCATGCTCAGGTTAGGTAGGATCAACATAATAAAAATGGTCATCCTACCAAAAACAATATACAGATTCAATGCAAATCCTATCAAAATAACAACACAACTTTTTACAGACCTTGAAAGAACAATTCTCAACTCCATATGGAATAACAAAAAACCTAGAATAGCTAAATCAATCCTTTAGCAGATAATAAAAAATTATCTGCAGGTATCATCATCCCAGATTTCAAGCTATACCACAGAACAATAATAATAATAATAATAATAATAATAATAATAATAATAATAATAATAATAATAACAGCATGGTACTGGTATAGAAACAGACCAGATAATCAGTGCAATTTATTTGAAGACCCAGGAATAAACACATCCCCTTATAGTCACTTAATTTTTTACAAAGAAGCCAAAACCGTACAATGGAGAAAGAACTTTTAATGATCCCTTACTACACAGAATGTAGACAACTGTTTCTTTCATCTAGGCATTGACTCAAAAGGTATTTTGGTATAAAATCTAGCAAAACATTAGGTTGGCTATGGATCTCTTCCCTTTGTAAGAGTGTCCTGAGGAACACTGATTTGAATTTTTTTCATTTTTGTGTATTTGTGCTAGCAATATTTTCATTGTACTATTTTATTCAACTCTGAAACCACAGCCAGTTAAAATGACAATTGCTTTCATTGGCTTTATGTACAACTTTAAGTACAACTAAGGTGATTAGAGAAAAATAAATCACCAATTTGGGGAGGAGTGCTGGCTCATGAGGGCACTGTTCACTTCCAGGGGTGGGATCCAAATTGCAGTTCCCAGTATTACTAGAAAAAAAAACCTAGGGAAGAAGGAAGTTGCCCAAATGGAGAAGTTCCTAGAGCATGGGTTGTACCCAGAAAAAAATATTTTCCTGCTCTAAGCCCTTTCAGAGCAGGGCTTTTTAACCTAAGGGGAGACTTCTACAAAGGCCATCAGATGTACATTAGAGAGAGCAGAAGACCACATAAGAGCTTTGGAGTCAGATATACTTTTTGGCTCTTTGATTGCTAACTGTGAGCTAACCAAGTTATTTAACTTCCATGAGATCATATTTTTCTCACCTGAAAACCAAGGTCAAATTGATAACTAGCCTGTAGGGTTTGTTATTATACAACGTCTTAATGAGCTTAGCCTCCCCCAACTCTATCCTCAGAGGATATCTGGTAAGTCTTCCAGTGGATGCCTGAAACTAGACAATATTGAACTTTGTATATGTTGTTTTAATATACATATTTCTATGATAAAGTTTAGTTTATACAGACAGGAACCTAGCATAACTATCCTATGAAAAGAGTCATGCACCCTGTTGTATGTCATTGGAACACCCTACCCTAGCTGGGATGCCATATCAGGCCCCAGTACAAGAGGTAGCTCTTATCCCTCATGTGACTGATGAACTGAGTGGGTTTTATATGTGGGGGTTTTATATTCTCATCCAAGGAGAAGGAGAGGACAGAGATGGGGATGATGGAGGTCGGGTGGGACCTGGGTGGGATAAGGGAGAGGACTTTGATCAAAATGTAGCTTGAAAAAATAAATTAATTTTTAAAAAGTTTGATTTATATGCTAAGCTTAGTAAGAGACTAGTCTAAAATACGACAAATATAACTATTTACTGTAATAAAAGTTATATAAAAGTATGTATTCATCATATCTCATTTGCATGTTCTCTGTCATTTCTTTTTCTACTCCTCTCTTTTCACTGCCACATGTTGAATGTGTATACACCATGAATGTACTTTATAACAGGATGATTCACATTTCAGGTGAGACAACATAGAATTTCCTCATGCTACACTTAAAAGACAATTTAAAATTTACAGATTGTTCATTTGTCAAAGTTGGTAAACTGCAGTTGACTAAGAGTAACTGAAATGCTGGAAAGTGAAATCTGATGCTCATCAGTTATAAGGATATAAGCCAGTATTTTGTACATGTGTAGCAAAAATTCCACCACTAAGCTATAGATCCTAAGATTTTTTTCCATCTTTACCATAAATTAAACCATTTGTTTGAGATTCTATTTGTTTTTATTTTCATTTTCTTAGTTCATTAAGAATTATATACAATTAGTTTTGTTTATATTCATCTCCTTCCCAACTCCTCCCAGATCTGTCCCCACTTCCCTATCCAGTCAACTTTGTGTCTTTCTTTTTTTTAAATCCTCCAAGTGCACTTTGTGCTGCCCTTTTACTCTTGGGTGCATGACATAATAGGAACATTGCCAACTTACCAGAGGCTGAAACCTTAAAACTGATTCTTCCTCTCCCATCAGCTATCAACTGGCAATAGTTACTCAGCTGGGAATCAAATTTCATGTGCACCTCACACTGCCTGAATGTGCCATTTTGTCTTGCTTGAGCTTCTGCAGGTTTTGCCCAGGTTAGGAATACTGCATTGTACTTGGTTTCCATATGACTTTTTAAAATGTCTTCAAGTGTTAGTTATCCCTCCCTAAATGGCCATCCTATCAAAAACAATTTACAGATTTGTAAACTTCATTTCTTAGAAGTATCTTCTATGCAAGTCATTACGTTGCTGTACACTGCATGCCTATTAGCACATTACTGCTGTTATCCTATCACTTGGCACTGTGTGTTGCTGAAAGAGAGAAAACAGAGTTGAGTTCAAAGACAGTGAGGAAGGCAAAGAACTGGGATGGAAAGTAGAATCTAGGAAAAATTTGGACCTTTTAAGACAATAATATTATATATTCTATATCAAGTAATTTTGTTATTTATTTATTTTTCAGTGTTTATTAATTCACATTATATCTCCATCACAGCCCCCTCCATCTACCCCGCCCAGTCTCACCTTCCTACCTTCTACCCCCCTCCCACCTATCCTACTCCTCTGATGTGGGTTACCCCTACATATCAGCCACATTCATTTCATCAGTCACATGAGGGCTAAGAGCTTCCTCTTGCACTGGGAACTTATATGGAAGTTCCACTAGGATGAAGTATCCCACCAACAGGTAATAAAGCACAAGTTCCTGTTCCTTTGGGTCTGTTGATTTTACAATAGTTATCCTGTACTATATGGCTAAGATACAGTTATAGGTTAATAAATGCTATGTGTATCTTTCTGGGTCTGATTTAGCTTCCTGAAGATGAGCTTTTCTAGTTCTATCTATTTGGTTGCAAATTGAATGATTTCCTTGTTTCTGATAGCTGAGTAGTATTCCATTGTGTAAATGTACCACAGTATTTTTTTTTTCAATTCTTTGGTTGAAGGACATCTGGGTTGTTTCCAGTTTCTAGCTATTACAAATAAAGCTTCTATGAATATAGTTGAGGAGATGTCTTCGTAGTTTGATGAGGAATCTTTTGGCTATATGCCCAGGAGTGATATGGCTGGGTCTTAAGTACTTTTGTGTACCTATCTCCTCCAGATTGAAACATTACATTAAAATCGGGAAACTAAAGACTTACAAGTATATTTTTCACATATTATCCAGTGTACGTCATATTTCAAGTAAAAAGT
The DNA here is from genome assembly GCA_907164525.1 of Lophiomys imhausi. Lineage (NCBI taxonomy): Eukaryota > Metazoa > Chordata > Mammalia > Rodentia > Muridae > Lophiomys > Lophiomys imhausi. Next base: position 1,200,446 of record CAJQZJ010037505.1, on the reverse strand, counting down.
ATATAATAGTCAAGCGAAAACACTAAGGTCCAACAATGAAAATTCATTATTTGGCTAACATATCCAATCAGGATTTACCAACTTATTCTAGCACAGACTTCCCCTTTTCTCCTTAAAAACCCACTCCTACAAAAACACATGCTTGCTTGCTTTCTTGCTTGCTTATGTGATAATTTCTGCTGCTGCTGCTGCCTTTGCAGCCTCCCCCACTCCGGCAATAATAAATCTCTTTTGTGCTGAGAATTTGGTGTCAGAGTATGTCCTGCACTGATTGCAGTAGGAAGGGCTGACCTCCATTACAGTTTGAAAGGAGGCATATATGTAAGATATTAGAGTACTCATTAAGCAACTATCCTCTATAGGTACTATGGTGACACATTTGACCATGGTGGTGGTTTTGTAAAACTTGGAAAAAATAGATTCAATATATATTTTTGTAAAAAAATTATCAATACTTGTTGGGGTTATGTATGTGGAATAAAACTGAATAGTGATGTCATTCACAATGATGGGATGTGTAATATATCTATAAATGATATATATCATATATATGTGAATGATATTAAACAGCTTAGAATTTTTGCAGTAAGTTACATTGGTATATATTGCTTTTGATGATAGAGTTCAATGGGTGCCTGCTGGATGAAAAGATAATAATTTGCTGTTTTGATACTTATTGGCATATAAACTGTATTTAAAACCATGACAATAGATAAATTTACTAAAGAGAGAACATAGCACTAGGGGAAAGAGGGATAAGGATAATTTATGTTGAGAATTTACAACACACATATCACACAATCAGAAATCAGCAGATGGTAGCAACTCTTATTTTCCAGCATCAGCATTACTAGCTATAATATATCAAAAATTACAGTTGCATTGACCAGAAAGGTACTAAGCTGAGAAGTATACATAGGAGTTAGTCCACATCATTTCTTAATTACACAAAAATAAATTTCCAGGAATAGCTGAATATTTAACTTTCAGACAACTTTTAAAAACCATTCAATGCATGTCTAAATTGGGCATAGACACTGTGGATATTGAAATAAGTAATAACAGCGCCTCAACGGTAGGTGGTTGAGCTACTGTGTGTCTGATATACTGTAAGCCTTACCTTATTTCATCCTCACAATGACTATCTGAAACATACTTGTATAGTTATCCCAATTACGATGAAGCAGAAACTCAATGGGATTAAATAAATAGCACATACCAGAGGACTAGTAATAGAGATACATACAACTGAGAGAGTCAGAATACAGAATTCATAATTTTTCCACTATGATACCTTATTTCAAAGTGATTTAGGGAGATAAATTAATCCATCAAGTCTCACCTAAAATGTCTTAAAGTATAAACTTTAATCCACATTACAAGTAATAATAGTAGTCATAACAACAACCATAATATTGTCTCCAACTTTACGACACCAGCATCCTTTTCATTTTACCCGTAAGGATACTGAGAAACAAAGAAGTTATTTAACATGTCTAAGGGTCACAAAACTCAGATTCAGGAATCAAAGTAAGGACAACATTGAAGAATCACAGAAGCCTTTATGGAGATAGTGAGATCTTAGCATGGTCTTAAAGAACAGTAAAATTAGAAGCTAGGAAGAAGGTATTCCACCTGAGGAAAGAGGGTATAAACACCATTAATTGTCATTGACAGGTTTTCCAGAGAAGAGTTGGAGATAATTTTAAAAAATAGTACGAGTAAAGCTCCTTCAGAAGCCCCCATGAAAATCTGTTTTGGTCAAACTGGATAGCTCCTCAAAGAGAACACAGAAGAAAGTAAAGTGGAAATTATGATAGCTGTTATACAGGACGAATTGATTGTAAGACCTTCATGGTAGTCTTATGACTGTTATTTGTTTGGTCTTAGTTCACATGTGCTTGTGGCTGAAAAACAGAGGTTCATACTCCAATTGTTAAGCCCTCCAGTAGCTGCTAGTTCTCTTTTTATTTCATTGTTTTGCTTCTCTATTTATTGTTGGATAACTCAAACAATAAAGCAGCAACATAGCTGAAAGGGGCAAAGAGTTGATTTTACAAGGATATGAAAAAGATTTTAAAAAATGATGTACTAAAACTACAAAAAAAAACAGGGATTACTTCCATCAAGCTGGAATGTAACTTCACAAGAACTGTCCATAGGCTGCCTCTAATGATATACTTTCATGACAATGGAATCTTAGCCTCTAGGTTTTTACCTTCTCTGTCAATCACTGGAGATTCTGCTATATAAAAAGATGCCACCAAGATAAGGAACCATCCAAAAGAATTCAATAGTGCTCCACACCCCCTTACTTGTGTGTAAGAAGACCTAAATTAGATCTCAGGTAACATTCAAGTGTTTAAAGCCTCAGTTCAAAGAATAGTGGAATTATAGGCACAGAAACAAGCATGAAAGATCATTCTGAAAAGAGTTCCTTTCAGTCTTAGAATTTCTACCACATGGAGTACTGACAGGATAGTCACAGTCTTATTTAATTGTCTTTCTTGATCATTTTAGTTTAAATGTTTAAAATAAAATCTATTGAGCTTCTTATTCCCAATATTTACATATGAATTACAGAATACTTGAAAAGCAAGTATATAGTCATATACAGAGACACATACAAAAGAATCTTATTTTAGTGTGCTTTCCAGATATTCCACTTTTACACACTGAAGATGTATGGCAACACTGTAAAGAACAAGTTTGTATCTGGATGCCATTTTTCCAACAGCTCATATCATTAGCATTTGCCAGCAAGAAGTATGTTAAAATATAAACTAAATATTAATTATTCTTTTATCCATGACATGTTGCTACTAATACATTAAAATAATTCTAATAGTGAAACAAAATGCAAATTAACTGTCATCTTAAAAAAGAATAGCTTCGTCCTCATGTGGGTCCCCTAGCAAGTGGAACGTGGGCTGTCTGTGGCACGGACTCTGAGACTTGTTATTTTATCACTTCACCTAACGGGGCTGAGATGCCTGGCCTTAATGGAAAAGGAAGTTCTCAGTCCTGATATGACTTGATGTGCTGGGGTGAGAAGGTATGTGGGGACTCCCCTTTTCTGAATAGAAAGGGATCAGGGAATAGGGGAAAGGGGATAGGAGGGCAGGACTCCAGCAGAGGGGAGGGATAGGGCTATGATCAGGATGTTAAATGAATAAATAATAAACTCTAAAGAATATTTAAAAATATACTATGGATATACCACACTGGATTCTATTCTTTGTGAGTAGCATACCTTAAAAAAAATGCTGCTGCTTACCTGTTTACTCTGTTTTAATTTGGTACAGGAACTCTGTCCATGAAATAGTGCCACCAACATTTACTGTGAGTCTTCTCACCTTAATTAACCTAATCTAGAAACTCCCTTATATACATGCCCAGAGCCTTATCTCCTGGCTACTTCTAGATCCTTCCAAGTTGAGATCCAATATCAACCATCACAAGCCTACTATTATCAACTTGATATCCAGACATGAAACATTTAAGCCATAACCATTCAACTTTTCTCACTATTAGCTCATAGTAATCTCATCATAAAAACATGTTTACTTCAACTTTGAATGCCCCCCAGAGAATTGAAAAGTTCCAACACCACTTAAATCAAAATCCAAGTCTGAGGCCCAATGTAATCTCTTAACTGTAATCTTGCACAAAATCAAAAACATGCCACAGGGGCCAAATATAAAATAGCACAGAATAGTATTTCCATTCCAAAAGGAGGAATGATAGTATAGGAATAAAGGATCACACAAATCAAGGCAGCCAAAAAGGAAAAGATGGAATCCTGAAGCTCCATGTCAGAAATGCTTCAAAAAGAAGTATCTGTGCTACAAAGTGCTTACACAGTGACACTGCCACATTCAACACTCAGTCTTTTTCTTGGACATGTGGTGATTTGACCACCATAGGATCATGTATTTGAATACTTGGCCCTTCACTGGTGGAATTGTTTGGGAAGGATTAGGAGATGTGACTTTATTAGAGGTTTTTGTCACTGGGGGCAAAATCTGAGGTTTCAAAAGATTTCTATGATCTCTCCAGTGTTCTCTGTCTCCATCTTTCATATCAAGATGTTAGCTCTAGGCTGTTCCAGCTACCATGATGTTTGCTCTGCCATCATTGACACTGACCCTCTGAAACCATAAGCCCCAAATTAGATGATTTCTTTTATAAGTTGCCTTGGACATAGTGTTTTATCAAAGCAATAGAAAAATTCCTAAGAGGCCAGCTCTGCCCCATGCCTGCTGCTTCTCTTGGCATATATACTATGTCATTGGCATCCACAATAACCACAGGGGCTCCACTGAAGCTTAAGATTTGCCTTTACAGATTCCTAGAATAACCTCTCATGACCCCTTGTGGGGAATATGATCCCAAATTCTTTAGGCAGTTCTTTGGGACCTTGGGAACCTCAAACCCCTCAACTTCCTTTCCATGCCTTCAAAACCAGTATTCCATGAACAGTTCTTCCAGATTCTACTGCAAACTCTAGATGTAGCCTAGTCCCCTTGAATCACAGATGCAGCAGCCTTTGCATGTTAGCAATTTAGAGACACCTTTTTATTCTGTCTAGTATCTGAGTCCATACTACCCACATCTAGAGTGAGACTTTCTACCTCAGCTACCACAATCTGGAAAATTCCTCATATGTATGCCCACAGGCTTACCTACTGGGTAGTTCTAGGTTCTGTCAAGTTAATAATCAACATTAAGCATAATTTAACACCTCTGAGTTCTGTACCAACTTTCTTATTGGTATATCTATTGGTAAGGATCTCGCTTAGCAAAATAGTGGGAAATCAATATTAATAAGAAAAATATTATATAGATGAAACCCTGCTCAAATAAAGGACTAAGGATGTAGCATATTGTACAGCATTTGCCTAGCATGTTCAAGGCCCTGACTTTTATCGTCAGCATAAAAAAAGGAAAGAAATAAGAAAAGAAGAAATTTTAAAACCATTCCCAACAGAAGACTATAAGTATGCAAATATGCTATGAAGCTTAAATCCTCCATGAAATTTACATATCAAATAAAAATCCTTAATTTAATTACTTTTTGTTTTATTTTGGTTTTTCTTTTTTTGGGTGTGTCCGTCAAATTTTTTTCTTTACTTTTTATTTCTTCAAGTTACATCTCAATCGCAGTCCCCTCCCTATTCCCCCTTCAGTCCCACCCTCAACCCCCCATTCTCTTCCCTTTTTTTTAAGTTAAGGTATATCTTATTTCCCCCTACAGTTTCCCCTTTCAGTCCAACAAATGGCTCTTTCTCTTATAATAATAAATACAATACAGTACAACAGAGGTAATTAGGCCACAGTTATGAGGGTTATATGGCTTAGCATACATTCCCAATGACCAGTCCATATGTATTTGGTACTTGACTTTAACATTCTACTATCTAACCATCTCCATGAGTTTAAAGCTCTATATCTAACTCAGCTTTCATACTAACTTTCAACACAATTTTAAAAGTATCTTCTTAGATCTATAACACTCTCTTGACTCCTAAACAACTCAAAATTTAATTATGAGACTCTAGCTATCTGTTCTTCAACCACCTCAGAGACCTGAGAGGGATAAATATATCTGATTATATAGGAAGTACAGGGTCTGCAGCTTCCCAAACTAAGAAATGATATACCAGTGGCTGCCTGGACAGTTCCCATTTTCTCTCCATACATTACAGCATCGATCTTCAGTCATTTGGCCCCGCTTCTCTGACAGACATTGATTGTAGAGCAGGGGTTATGAAGGACTTGCCTTCCCGGTCTTGGCAGAGCTAGGCTGTCAATTTACCTGCTTCCAGGTTTTGTCCTTTTTGGACAGCATTCTGTCTACAGTTGGAGCAAGGGGCTTTTCCTACCAAGAGATAAGCTTGCGACTAATTCAATCATCTCCCACTGGAGATTCTTCGATGCTCATCTTCTACTTGGAGGAGTATAGGGGGTGCTGTCAGGAGTTGATATGTCTTGATATTATTTTTGTTTTTCAAGACAGGGTTTCTATTTTTTGTTTGTTTGTTTTTAAGATTTATTTATTACATATACAGTGTTCAGTCTGCATGTACACCGGCAGGCCATAAGAGGGCACCAGATCTCATTACAGATGGTTATGAGCTACCACGTGGTTGCTGGTAATTGAACTCAGGACCTCTAGAAGAGCAGCCAGTCCTTTTAATCTCTGAGCCATCTCTCTAGCCCCCAAGACAGGGTTTCTCTGTGTAGCCCTGGCTGTCCTGGACTCACTCTGTAGACCAGGCTGGCCTCAAACTCAGAGATCTGCCTGTCTATGCCTCCTGAGTGCTGGGATTAAAGGCGTGCACCACCATTGCCCGGCTCTTGATGTCATTTCTATGGAGAGAAACAAAATCTTGAGGATGGACAGGATCACAGAAAGGAAGAAGGACATCAGGAAAATTGACTTCTACTTCATCTGTCTGAACCGCATGGCAACTGACTGAAAAGCTGAGGGGAGTAAGAACTGTTTTTGTTTTTTTTTTTTTTTTCATCATCATGCAACAGACTCAGTGCATATTTGTAATTAGCAACTTGTAAGGCTGTATCCTTTTTGATGATGAGCCTCATCTAGAAGCCCTTCCAGACAATTTAGGACATAAATGGAAGGGTTATTACAGGCCAGATGCTGGGAATACATGACTGAGCAAGAACAATAAACACAACTTATGACTTCCCAAAACATTGAGTCTAGTTTTCAGACAACTAAACAAGAATTTACAAAACTGGAAAGCAAGTGTTATAATCATGAAATCACTGAAAGCTGTAAGAACTGCAGTTGGAGATCTGAGTATTACAAATATTACAGGGAAATGATATATAAATTTAGACCATAAAAAAGTGACTGGAAGTTAGAAAGAAATATTCCTCAGTAAAAGTAAAATGGATAAAAGAAGTGATTGCTAAAAGATAACACATGTGAAACCCTGGGCTTAATTGCCAGTACCACAGAAAAAGAAAATTGTTTAACAATATTTTATGTAACCAATGTAATGATTTGGTTGAAATAAACTATTAAAGATAAAATGTAACTTACAAATGGCTCAGTGGTTAAGAGTACTCCCTGTTATTGGAGAGGACCTGGGTTCAGTTCTCAGGACCCATAATGATGGCTGAGAGCCATCCATAACTCCAGTTTCAAGATATCCAGCATCTTTTCTGACTTCTATAACCACTGGATGAGCACATGGTACAAAGACATGCATTCAGGCAAAATAATCACACATATAAAATTATATATATGCATGTATACATTTGATATGCCATATATACAATTTTATAAATGCACATGTATATACTGCTCACTTGAACTAAAAAAGTCCTTGGAAAAATAATAGAAAACCAAATTGTATTTTCACAAAGGAAAACTGATACTGAGAACACATAAATAGAAGATAGGATATAAAATTTGAGTACTGCAAAAGTGAAATACAAATGGGGAGTTTTAAAGGATTCAAAATACCATGATATAATATAAATAAAAGACAGACAAAAGAAATCTAAGTATAAACATAAGTGGGGGAATATAAAGAATTGAACAAGGCTGAAGCTGAAGCTCAATGGTATAGCATTCATTTAGGATATGCAAGACCCTGGCTCCAATATTCAGCACCACGACAAAAATAAAATAAAATATAATGATAAAATCAAATGGAACTAGAAAATATTTAAATATCCCAATAAAAAATAAAAATGTATAACACTAGAAGAAACTACAGCAATGTTTGCTCAACAATCTTCAAAAAATGAGTTGGACAATAGATTGTGCCATAACTCATTCATAAAAAATATTATTTGGGGAATCATATAACAATGTAGGAACTATTCTAATATGTGATTCTTAATGAAACTACTGAAAGACAAAAGTCAGCTTTCTCAAAGTGTAACAGAGAAGCTTTAGCAAGAAGCTGAACAGTAAGCATGGAAATCACTTGGCAGCAAGAACAAGACAAAACCGTGGAAATTATAGTTACAGAAGAGAACATGTATGTAAATTAATAAAAATAATCATTCTGAAAATCACCAACTGATAATATATAGTTTTCCTAGTACAGTTACTTCCTTTATATTCTATATCAAAAAGACCCAAAATAATATTCATTGTAAGAAAATTTTATAAATAAATACATAAAAATGTTCTTTATGAAACAACTCCAATGTCTACTGGTTTATGAATGGATAAGAAAAATGTGCTATACATGCAACAATATTGATGGGCCTTCAGAAAATTATGCCACATGAAATAAGCTAGTTACTGTGTAATTCCAGTCATGTAAGTTAGCTAAAGCATTAAAATCCATAGAAATAAAACATAAAAAAGTGGTTATCCGGGGTTCCAGATAGAAGAGGAATGCAAGAGGTGTTTTAAACTCATGGAGATGGTTAGATAGTAGAAAGTTAAAGTCGGGTGCCAAATACATATGGACTGGACATTGGGAATGTATGCTAAGTCTTATAACTCTCATAATTGTGGCCTATTTATTTCAGTTGTTTTGTATTGTATTTATTGTTATAAGAGAAAGAACCATTTGTTAGACTGAAAGGGGGAGCTGTTAGGGGTAAAAAGATATACCTCAAATTAAAACAAAAGGGAAGTGGATGGAGGGTTGAGGGGGAAGAGGGTAGGAGGGTGGGACTGGAGGGGGGAGTATGGAGGGGATTGTGATTGAGATGTAACTGGAAGAAATAAAAAATAAAGTATAAAAAAATTTTCACTTTACAAAATGAAAAAGGGTCAGAAGTCTTTTGCACAACGTTAATATATTTATCAGATTTATACATTTGAAATGAAGGAATGTGTGTGTTATATGATTATGTTTTAAAATAAATTAGTGCTTAAAAATAATATGCAAAACATTCAAACTCTAGGCCTTACTCTGGCTTTCATACTGTGCCCAGTCTGGTAATTGTAGCTCCCATCCCTTATCATAAGCTTCTTTTACGCACAAAATAAACCAATACAGAAAGATTCAACTGGTTAAAATGATAAGAACTGACGAGGGGGTGGTAATCCCAATTAATACACTTAGAACCCAGCCCCTGCACCAAGGGATAGCAGAAAATCACAGAGAAGCGAGGCAGAGATGTTGTAAGAGTGAGAAGACCAGGATGCCTGCTATGTGTTTCTGTGTTTTGTACATGACAAAAACACTGCACCAATGAAATCTCAACGATATTGTAACCATCCCAAGACCTAGACAAATAGCATCAGTAAACATACTAACATGGAAGGGGGAAAATCTCATGGGTCCTCAAAACTAGATAAAGAGGTATAGATAATTAATGGCCACTAAGAGAGAAAGAACCAGTCTTCCTCAGAGATGAGTCCCTCATTTGTTATTCAATACCAATCGGTCAGTTCTGAAAACACACACAACAAGCAACACTGAATTGACTCAGCAGATTGTGTTTATATATGTATTGACATTATATACGTGTAATCATAATAATCAAAGAAGAGGCTATGAATTAGAAATGGAGGGGACATGGGAGTGGCTAAACTAAGGGGAAAAAGTGAGATATAATATAAATATAGTGTTGTATATATAATTAAACACATTCGAAAATTTTAAAGGAGAAAATATTAAATTAATATGAAAATGTAGAAAATAAAACTTAAAATTTAGGAAACATTCTACCTAGAATTTTATAATCATTAATATTATAACTTCCTTATCTTATCTGGAAAATTTTCTATCCAATTAATCAATATTAATAACCTACATTTTAAGAAAATTAACCATTCAATTGTAATTTTCGAAACAATAGAAGAGTAATATATACCATTTATTAAATTGGGAAAATATCCTCCATATTTGTGATAATATTCCCTTTGTCATTATTAATTTTATGGACTATTCCCTCTTTTTTATTAAGCTAGGATTGTTCTCCTTGTTTTGTTTTTTATTTCATTTTTTAAAAAAATATTTTTAATTGCATTGTTGACCATTGGGTATCTAGTTGGCAAACTTGCTTATAGCCACATTAATTCTTTCATTCTATTATCCTTTTATTTATATTTTTCTAATTCTGTAAGGTGATCATTCAGTAGAAACTATGAAGGCCTATATTTTCCTGGCTAAAGTTCAGCAACATTCCTTAGTTTAAGCCCACGGTGTGTTCTCCTTGTAATTGTTAACTATTTTGGAAATGTGGGATTTTTTATTACTTTTACCTCCAAATAGTCAGCATCTTTGATATTTATTGTCCTCAGAGCAGTAAGGAAAATTCTATAGAAATAAGCAAGAAGTACCAACATGGGCTCCATGGTTTTCTTTCCATTTGGCATATGGAATGAAAAATGAGATATTATCAATAAAAATATTTATTTCCCTATAGGCAAGTGATTTTTAACTAAACAGATAACATTTTGATATTTTTATCTTGATTTAGTAAATATTTAAGGAAATGTTTAAGTAGATCATTACTTCATATCTACTTAAATATTTTTGTAAATCATGAATTAAATGGGTATAAATATACATCTGGACACTCAAGATGGATCCATAAATAAAAGTGCTTATAGTTAAGACTGATGACCTCAGTTTATCCCAAAGACCCACACAGTACAAATACAAAGATGGACTGGCTCTCACAGGTACTCTAGCACACATTCACACACACACACACACACGTAAACAAGTAAGAGGATTCACACAGGCTGAGACTCACTGCCAAACATTAGGCAGAGCTCGGGTGTCTTGTGGAAGAATGGTGGAAGGATTGGAAATTTCAGAGAAGACAAGAACTCCACAAGTAGATCAACAGAAACAGCTCACCTAGGTCCATAGGGGCTCACAGAGACTGAAGTACCAATCAAAGAGCATGTATGAAATGGAATACACCTCCTGTACGTATGTAACTGATGAGAAGCTTGGTCATCATGTGGGGAGTTATCTCTGACATAGGCTCTGATGTTTTTTTTTTCATTAATTTATTTGTTTAATTTGCATCCCAATTGCAACGTCCCTCCCTTCCTTCCTCCCAGTCCCACCTTCCACCCAATCCCCCCATAAGCCCCCTCCCCCAGCAACCTGGTACCAACCCACTCTAGCAAATCAAATTGATTGCATCAGGATTAAGTGCCTCCTCTCTCACTGAAGCAAGAGAAGGCAGCTCCACTAGGAAAATGAGGTACAGATGGAGGAAACAGACACCAAGTCAGAAATAGTCCCTGCTCCAATAGTTAGAGCATGCACTTGAGGACCAAGCAGTCCATTAGCTTCATATGTGTAGTGGGCCTAGGACCAGTCCATGCAAGTTCTTTGGTTGGTGGTTCAGTTTGTATGAGTACCACTGTGTCTGATTTAATTGGCTATGTAGGTCTTCTTGTGCTGTCCTTACCTTAACTCCTTCAGCTCTCTCAAACCTTCCCCTAACTCTTCCACAAGACTCCCTGAGTTACCCCTAATGTTTGGCTGTGGGTCTCTGCATCTGTTTCCATTATCTGCTGGATAAATCCTCTAAGATGGCAGAGATGTTAGGTTCCTGTCCAGTTCCCTCTCTCCATCCACTTCCAATGTCTATTTTATTTCCCCTTCTTAGAGTATCATCCCTTGGACTCTCCTTGTTACTTAGTTTCTTTGGGTCTGTGGATTGCAGCATGGTTATCCTGTACTTAATGGCTAATATCTGCCTATGAGTGAGTATATACCATGTGTGTCTTTGAGTCTTTGTTACCTCACTCAGGATGATCTTTTCTGTTTCCAGACTTTTACCTGCAAATTTCATGATGTCCTTGTTTACAATAGCTGAGTAGTAGTATTCCACTGTGTAAATGTACCACAATTTCTTTATCCATTCTTCGGTCGAGGGACACCTAAGTTGTTTCCAGTTTCTGACTATTGTAAATAAAGTTGCTATATTCAGTTGAGAAAATGCCCCTGTGGTTTGATGAAACATATTTGAGTATATGCCCAAACAAGTTGATCAATGGAATCGAATCAAAGACCTGGAAATAAACCCAAACACCTACAGAAATTTGAATTTTGACAAAGATGTAAAAACCATATAATGAAAAAAAGATAACATGTTCAACAAATTGTGCTTGTCTAACTGATGCCTGCTTTTTGATCACTTCCCAAAGGGAGTGAGGTGTTTGGCCTCAGTGGAAGAGTAAGTACTCAGTCCTGATAGGAATGGATGTTCTGAAGTAGGAGGAGAAGGGGAGGGGATGGGGAGAAGGGGACAGTAGGAGGACTGGACCCACAAGAGCGGAGGGATGGGGCTATGATTGAGATGGAAAATGAATAAATAAGTAAACTTTAAAATAAAAAATAAATGAATAAATATAAACAAATAAAAGAGAATGGCTTTGTTTGTTTGTTTTGTTTTTGTTTTTTTTTGGTTTTGGTTTTTCGAGACAGGGTTTCTCTGTATATCTCTGGCTGTCCTGGACTTGCTTTGTAGACCAGGCTGGCCTCGAACTCACAGAGATCCGTCTGCCTCTGCCTCCCAAGTGCTGGGATTAAAGGTGTGCGCCACCACCACCCGGCCTGTTTTGGTTTTTTTTTTTTTTTTTGAGACTGTTTCTCTGTGTAGCCATGGCTGTCCTGGACTCACTCTGTGGACCAGGCTGACCTCAAACTCACAGAGATCTACCTGCCTCTGCCTCCAGACTGCTGAAATTAAAGGTATGCACCACCATGCACAGCTTTATCTTTTCTTAAGTATATGGAAACTTTGCATTTAGTATTGTAAATTAGTTGTAAATACTACAAAATGGTGTAGTATACCTGTTTTGTTTGGTTTTTTTGTTTTTTGAGTTTTTTGTTTTTGTTTTTTGTAATCTAAAACTTTTTTTAAACATTTATTTATTCAAGTTACTGCTGTTCGGTACATACTGGTTTATACTATGGTTAGTATGGAATGATATTTTTTTACTGTCCCAAGCATACTACCAAATATTGTTCATTACATCAAAAATGCTATTAATAAATTCAACTTCATTGATTAAATTCACTGTTTAATATATGTTTTCATTTTCATTTAAAAAGCTGTGAAAATGTGCTCCTTTTAGCATCTTCCTTCTGTCAAACTCTCTTTGTATTTGCTAATATTTACTCGATATGTGAAAATATCTTATGCTGTACTTTTGTTGCATCCTTTACTCAGGTCATTAAAGTGAACACAGAGGAAAGAGCGTTCTCTTTCTGCTATTCAATAGAATAGCAATTAAGCATTAGTGATTACTGAGCATTTTCAGTGGGACGAGGACTGCTACAAATGACAACTGCATTTCATTTTAATTGAACTCAACTATTCAATTGAACCTTTACTGTGCCTTCATTTTGTTGTTGTTGTTTTGTTTTGCGTTGCTTTGCTTTGTTTTGTTTTATAATTTCTCTGAATACTTTGGGTATTGGCTTGGAATTGCCCCAATCTTACCAAAAGGATCTATAAAAGATATGTTTCTGATGTTTCTCAGTTCTCAGAATATTTTCATATTACATTGGCAGGGTCTCAAATTACCTGATCAAAATATTTTTCCACTGAAAGTGCAATTGCTGCTACACTTTCTTGTGACATTTAGCATCATAGAAAAGTCTTCTATCTGTTTTTAGAAGAATCCATTTTCAATTTTTGTTGTTTTTCATATCATCTCTTTTTAGATTTTTGGTATGAATAATTATATGACTTTTCAGCCTGAATCTTGAAAATCAGAGCATTCACAAGAACACAAGAACATTCACTTTTTTTGTTGTTTGTTTGGTTTTTGGTTTTTGGTACTTTTAAGACAGGGTTTCTCTGTGTAACAGTACTGGCTGTCTTTAAATGCACTTTGTAGACCAGTTTGGCCTTGAACTCACAAAGATCTGCCTGCCTCTGTCTCCGAGTGCTAGGATTAAAAGCATGTGCCACCACTCCCAGCTGGATGCTCACATTTTTAGCTTCTCTAGAACTAGGTAATTCCTTTCATTTATGGATTTAGTTATTTCTTTACCTGAGAGATATTTGTATTACTGTTTGTATTACATATTTGTCTCTTTGGATATATAAATTAGTAACATTTTGGTCCCCTATTAATTGCCTATTATAGTTACTTTCATTTTCTTACTTTCCTTTTTGACTGAATTCTGAGAGAACTTAAAGTTGCACCAAGTTCTGATTTTATTTTCTGCATTATCAAATCTGATTCCTATTACTGTTAATTTTGTTTCTATGTGCTAGCAATATGATTTTTGTTTATAATGATCTATTTTGACTTAAAAACTGCAATGTTACTATGATTATCAAATGGAAAAAATAATTAATGCAACATAAGTGATCATGGAAAAAACTTGAAGCATAGTGAACGTGCATTAAAATAGATATGTTTGAATAAACTGTGGTATGTCTGTGTTTTGGCTAATATGCTCTCATTCAGAAATGGGAAATTTTATCAAACACACTAGGAACCGATTTATAGAAAATGAGACAGAAGGGCTGGAGAGACGTCTCCGTGGTTAAGAGCAATGGCTGCTCTTACAGAGAACCCAGGTATAATTCTCAGCACCCACATGGCAGCTCACAATTGTCCCTAACTACAGTCCTAGGTGATTTGACACTCTTACACAGACATGTATGTAGGAAATATACTAATATACAGAAAATAATTTTTAAAGAAATAAGATGAGACAGAAAAGAATAATCTTCCTCAAAGTAGCTATCTGACTGTACTGTGAATTTAGTTACTTCTAATTTTCTTATATCATACTCACATCTCCAATACATAGCTTAAGGCAGTTTACAGTTCTCTAGCCTAAAAGGCCAATGGTAAGGAAGGGGATACCAGAGTCAAAAGCACTGCTGGCAATCCAGTTTTCTCTCTATTTCCACTTTTTATTTAATGAAGCTCCTACATCTCTCACCAGACTTAGGCTCTTCATAACTGTTCCCTATACCATGGTGGCATGTTCTTTTTCCATGTAACTCTGTCCCTTCATAGTTTGGAAAGGTTTGTTGTTGTTTGTTTTGTTTTGTTTTATCTATAAGCTTTCATCTGCTTCCTTTGGGATCAAAATTCTTGTACTACAATTACAAGATTTCACTGCTTCTGCCGTTCTTTCCATCTGTTCTCTACTTTGATATTTGCACAATTCTTTCTTTACATTGTAAGCTTAGTCTTCATTTATATTTCTATTCTAATATCCTAGATATTTTAAGACTAGACCTATTTATTTTTGTTGGTGTTGTTTTGTTTGTTTTTTCAAGACAAGGTTTCTCTGTGTAGCAACCCTGGCTCTCCTGGACTCACTCTGTAGTAGACCAAGATAGCCTTGAAATCACAGAGATCCACCTGCCTCTGCCTCTGGAATGCAGGGATTAAAGGTATGTACCACCATGCCTGACCATTACAGACAATTTCAAACTGCCATGTGAGTGTGGGATTTGAACCTAGATCTTTTGGAGAAATAACCAGTGCTCTTAACCACTGTGCCATCTCTCCAGCCCCAACTATCTCTATTTCTTAAATACAGTCTTATTTTTTTTAGCTTGGATTCTTGATTATCTATTTGGTCAACTAGTTGATGCTCTGAGACAAGATCTCACTACACACTTCAGCCCAGCCTCACCATCACTCTATGTCCCAAACTTGCCTTCCTAAGCATCAATGAAGATGTTGAACACTGCATTTCACAGGAAAGAATAAGCAATCTGTATTTTCACTTTGTCCTATCTCACAGATCACATTTGAACTATTAACATAGCTTTAAAAGATTTGACTCATCTTTAATGTTGCCTTCTTGTGACCTCTTCATTGTGCCCTCCTACCCCATCAGTGTTTTATGGCATCTGAGTTAAAGGCTGTTTTCATACTCTTAACTGTCAAGCCTTACTTTCAATTTTCATAATGCGTGAGGCCAAATTTAGCTTCATGCTTTGCTTAGGCTGTCCAGAGTGGCAAAGAGGCAAGTGCTCTTTAAACATATAATCTTAGTTTTAATTGGCACTCTATAATTTTCAGCATGACAGTTCTGTTGGGAAAATGCATGGAAAGACTCCAACCTCTGCTTCTTATAACTATGAAAAAGGCACTTGTTGTCAGGTTTTGACAAAGAGACCTCAATGAGAACACAGTAGTGCAAGAGTCCACATGAGCAGGACTCTCTCTGGTTTGGCCTCAGCTTTCTCAAATGCAGGCTTCTGTGAACTATATAACCCTCACCTTTCACCTCATGAGCATTAGTACCTAAGTCACAGATTGTCAGCACCTTTTACTCATTTATCAGCATGAGTTCAGTAAATAAATCTTCTTCTACTGAAGTACAAGAGAATCTATAGTGGGAAACTCTGAAATTGACCCAAATGGACTCTAACTAGCTTGGATGAGTTCAAATCATTTCAGATAAACCAGACAACATAAGGTATTGGTATCCCTAACCTTCATGTAATATTGCACAGGTAACAGTTACACCAGATGAAAAAATAATTAAGACACACCGAGTTTCAATGTACATTTCATATCTCTAAAACTCTCTCCTCCTAATCCCATGTTACAATGTATCTCTTATAGACCTGCACAGACTCTTAAAATTCTTATCCTGTAATTACATGTTTGTTAAAGGCGTGTAATCCTGTTGATAAGATTTAACTGGAAATCATAAAACAGATGATTCAAACTATTATTTGAAAACACATAAGACCCTAGAAATTTGTTTTCATATTAAGCATTTTTCTATAAAAAATACTGCCACCTTATAACACATAATATTTTATAATCCAAACATTATTTTCATGTCTGTACCACATATATGATATACATAATAAGAATATATATATTATCTTGGTTATCTGAAGGAAGTTGAAAATTAAAGAGTTAACAAGATCATCCAGCTAGCAACAGACATCTACATTAACAATGAGTGAAAGAAAAAGAGACTGTAATGGAAGAAAGAAGACATGAGAAAATCCTGAGAATCACACTATGGTAAGGACTCTAAACCTGAGAGCAACCTGAACTTTTACACAGGAACAAAAAGAGACAATATATAATCAAAGGACACAAATTTTTCCTAATCCACAACTCTGTAAAACATTACAATGCATATCACCATTTGAGGATCTTCCTAAAGCATGGCACACCACTCTGCTGGATTGACCAGTGTACAAAAATAAAGTATCATAAAGCTAATTTGCTGGGAAATAATAATACCAGGCACTGGTCCTAATACTCCATTAATTACTACCTATGTGATCTTTCGCATTTTTATGTGCTTCAATACTAAAAAAAATGAAGACTGTCTGTAGCTAATTTAAACGTTCACAAAACTTTAGACAAGAAGGTAGCTCTCATTCAATATTCAACAAAAGTATTTATTACATGGGATGCACTAGTCTAGTCTCTAGGGGTTTCAGCAGCAAACAGGAAAAATAAGGCCCTATTCACATCAACTTTTACTCCACCAGTAGAGAAGACTGATAATAACTAAACAAGAATCAAGCAAAGGGAGCTAATGATACTATGCAAAAAGTAGACATTGACATATGACTACATACATAAATATGGCACACCTGACCTCCCTGTGTCTTAGCATCCTCATCTTTAGAAAAATACTAATAAAACACAGGGAACATAATATAACTCTTTGTTATGGGGATCAGAGAATAGATTGGAAAGCTCGTTGTAAACTACCAAGTGTTCGTTTAATCTTTACCAGACAAAAAGCAAAATCTTATGACCACTTCACTGCTGTGAGAAAACAAAGAAACTGAACATGCTGCAGATTCTGTTGTTTCTAAAGAGGGTGTTGAAAGTAAGCATATGAAAGTAGATCAATCAATACACACCAAAAGAGTCTCACTAATGAAGAACTATAACTAAAAGAAGTAAATGAATTGAGAAGAAAGCTGAATCAGAGAATATGTTTTCATTTCATATATTTGGGTTTTAATGCTAAAATTGGGACAATATGAAAATGCTAAAACTGTGATCTTACTGTGCAACACTGAATTTTTATTTATACTTAAATATTTATTAATACTTAACAAATACCTATAAAATTCATTAATTGTATTCAAATCATTAAAAAATAAAATAAAAAATAATAAAAAGTAAAGTTTCTAAATCCTAAAACCCAAACCCTAATTCTAAAACCTATAATCTAACTAAGAATATCTTAATGCCTAAAATACCTTAATATCTATAAAAAACAAACACTTAACACCAAAGTTTCTTAAAAGGATATTAATTCTCTCAGGTTAATTTTTGACATAGATCCATATGGGTGGCTGGTTTCCACCAAGTCTTTCAATCTTAAAGTCTTATTCCTCAGATCTTAAGGACAGTTTAAAAATTTGACCTGTTTCGATCATTGAAGTGTGGCCGCCTTTTAATCAGCCAAGAATTGCTTCTACGGTCCTAGGGCCCAATTGTTTGCAAGATGAACAGTCTTTTCTGCTCATCATTCCAATGCTCTGGGACTCCTTGGACTCTGCTCTGGTGTTTTGGCCATTCTGATGCTCCGAGGCCAGCGTTCTGGAGCACCAGGGAGTTTCTATCTTTACTTTCTTGACTAGCATGGATTCCTGGCAGGTAAGCACAAAACAGTGATCAGCAGCAGAGAGTGGTCTTTCCACATGTGTTGGCAGAGGAAGAGGAGGAAAAGGCAGCAGTTAGGTCATGTGGGTTTCTGATTTTAAATCCCTTGTGTCATAATGTGTCGTAATGATCTCAGTATGAATTCTTGCATTGTTGTTACCATAGTTGCTGGCAGGCTTTCCAAGGCACGCCCCTCTAACACAGTCCCATGATCATATGCTCTTAGTGAGCTTTCAAGATACGCCCTTCAATGTTAATCACATCCGGAAGTAATTGGTAATTGGATCCGCCCACACCTTTCACCTGAGACGCCAAACTTCCCAAACCCCTATGCAGCTAGATGCTACACTAACTTTACTAACCCTACCACATTACTGAACATCTACGAAGTCACCAACTACAGAAAGAGCCAAAATGCGAATGTTCAAATCAAATCTACATCCTGGAGACACTGAGAGTGCTCCGTTCCACTGTCTGAATCCAAGAACTGAGTCCACCATAGATGGTGACACAGGCAGGAGACTTTGAGTGTTTAAAAGAAGGTTGGCATCACAGGTCCATGTGTTGTAAAGCAAGTTTGAATCCTTAATTGAGAAGTACAGAAAATTGCAGCAAGGAAAACCTAGAAATTAACTCTATCTAGGCCTACCCTGTAAGAGACATTTTAGGAAAAGGGAATTATTTTATATTTGTATATCAAGTCTTTCAATCTCTAGACTCTGTTTTGGTTGTAGTTGTGGTGGTGGTGGGTTTTTTGTTTGTTTAATTTAATTGGAACTGGATTTATAAGGATCTTTTCATATATGTGTACAATGTCCTTTAAACATATTCTACCCTATGCCTTCCTACCTTCCCCTTTCTCATCCCTTCCATATTTCATTAGTGAGTTCTTTGTTCCCCTAGTTTGGCATCTACTTTCATGTCATCCCCTAGATTGTTTAGCATCTAATTTAATGTCATAAATACATACATGGTTTATGTATGTACATAAAATCTGTATGTACAAATGAGAGAAAACCATTTAATGATTGGCTTTCTAAGCCTGATATAATTCACTTAATATGGTTATTTTCAGCTCTATCCATTTCCCTATAAAGGGTATGATGGCATTCTTCTTTATACTAAAAACTTGATTCTGTATATATAGTGCATTTTTATTATGTATTCACATGCTGATAGACACAAAGGTTGGTTCCATACTCTTTGTTTCTCTGTGCTCTGGCTGTGACATCTGTCACCCCATTGATCATCAGGGTTGATTCAGCTGATCTGGCTGGCTAGGCAGGTGTCCCCTTCCTCCCTCACTGCTCCATATGCATCCTTCCAGAACCTACATCCTCAGTCGAAGAGGACAACCTTCCTGAATAGAAGAAGACCGGTCTTCAGTCAAGGGTATAAGAGTAGCTGGACTCCCCTACTAGAACCTCCAAACAAGCTCTCAAGGTCCACTTTCTACTTCTATCATACAGGCATCCCATGTGCCACTTGTCAATGAGGTGAAGGCGGCATTTCTCTACTCTCAACCAAACACTAGAGGTGAGTTCTCTTGGTTCCAAGAGGGCTCTCAAACAGTATACATCACAGTCAAAATTGAATAATTTTACCACCCCTGGAACCAACTTCCATCACTGTCTAATAGTGACAGTGATACTGGAGAAAGGGTAGAAAGTGGGATAAAAATGGAAGAATGAAGATAACATGAATACTGAAGGCACAAGTCTTTGTTCCCATTGCAAACCAGAAGAGTGGTTAAAGAAAGAACCAGCAAAAAAAAAAAAAAAAAAAAAAAAGTCTTTTAAGTGTCACAATTCCTCAGAACTAATAAGCTGCTTTCCAAAGTACATTGCTGACTAAATACAATACCAATTACAACAATCTCTATGCACAGGCAGTCATGATTAATACTATCTGTAGAAATAATTAATTAAATTGTTTACCAGTATTTATTATTGTTAATTGATTTGGAAGCCGTTAATCTTTAAGCAGCCATTACAAATGAGCACACAGACACTGCATGGATTTTAACAAGCCTTGGCCTGAGTTGTGCAATCCTAGCCCATCTAAGCTATCTCTTAATTCTATTAGCCAAATATGACCCCATATATACATGCGTTCCCCTTGGACTGCCATTCTCCACAATATGCCGATGTTCCTGGCCATGTGGAATAAGGTTCTTTTCTCTAACCCATGGTGTGTGCCTCTTTCTTCCTGCTGCTCCTGGCTGGAATCTTTTAATCCTCTGTCTAAAGTGCAGGCTTCCTGTTCTAATCTCAGAAGGTCCCTCCTTTCTCTGTCTTTGCCCAATCTCAGGCCTCAGCATTTTATTTAACCATTCAGAGTCAATGTGAGTAACAGACAGCAAGCAGGACCAATTAATTAACATTTAGAATGCTTAACACTACCCCAACAACTATCATTTACCCTTCTAACACTATTTACAAAGTCACTGAATTCCCCAAAGTAGCAACACCATAACTATCCAAGATATAACTAAAATCGCAGCAATATGGACAGCAAATTAACCATAAAAGAGACATATAGGGACCAAGAGGTCCTCTTTCCTTATTTTCCTCAACTTTTGCTATTCATAAAGCTGGGTTACAATTAGCAATAATTTTTAAAGACAGTAAACTTACGTTCATCACTGTTTTCTGTTATTATGATAGTCTTGGCTCATGGCTGATAGCTTCAAAAATGGTATATATTACTCTCTGATCATCTTAGAAGTTTCTCCCTTTTTTTCCTGAAGTAATTCTTTGGTTCTGAGAAAGTAGTTCAAACAAAATTTATGACTCTTGAACACAGTAGATCCATCCAACTTATTACAATTTCATAATTATGCAACACTGAATAGCTTAGAGCACTGCTGAGTTAGGAATTTCTAATTGGCATCTGCTGAGATTGACAGTCCATTAGCTGCTGGGGCACATGTATCTGAATAACCTTCATTCATTGATATAAACTTGGTGTCAAGGACTGGCTGTGGCATTTAGATACATAAAAACATAGTGATCAGAGTATTTTCAGAGACTAGCAGAAGACTAGGAAGTTTGCTAACACATAGCACCCTTACAACATGCCTCACTATTGAGGATAAAATGTCCTAACAACTTAGAGAACCACAAAAGTTTAGATAAAACCACAAAATTAAACTACAAAGAGTACATTATTAAATAAATGAATCAATTTGTAATTGTGAAATTATCTGTATTTGTACTGTAATTACAAAAATATGATAAAAATTTTATGACTGAAATTTGAAAGAGGCAGAATATTATGAACAGAAAGAATATTGCCTCTGTTGAAATCTCAGTCACCCTCCAGTGTATTAAAATGACTCCTAATGACTTATTGCTATACCCAAAAATTAATCTATCTCTCAACCTTCTTTAGACATATTTCTTTTTGTAATAGATGACAGTTAACAAAAAGACACACTATTGACTGAAATTCAGAAGAAAAGAGATTCTGAAGGATTGAGCGCTAAATGGGACAGCTATAACACACACACACACACACACACACACACAGGTGCACAGGCACATCATCACACACACAGGCACACATACAAACACACACAGGCACATGTATACATGCATGCACATGCGCACACACACAGGTACACACAAATGCATGCACATGCACACACCAGGAAATAGGCATCTTAGTTGAAATATGTCAGAAAATTTGTAAAAGCCAGAAACACTGGATTAATACAAGGAAACAATATCTTCCAGACACAGCAGGACATATGCATATGTGAACTCACAGCAATTGTGGTAACTTGCCAAAATACTTGCACAATTACAGGTCAGACAAAATCCCAGCATGGAGAGGAAAGGAGGGCACAAAGTCCAACCCCTAGCTGAGGAGCTATTGGCAATGGATAGCTGCTGGAAGAACAAGATGTAGTTTTCTTTAAGGCTTTGATCTCTTGTAGGTCAACCAAACTCCAGGATAGGCCCTATGGCCAAGAGTATTTAGGAAACACAAATTTGAGTCTGTGTTTATGAAAAAAAGAAAAGAAGAGATGAAAGTGGATGCACAGAAAGTTGGGAGAGATATGAAGATATTTGAGGAAGGGGTGGTTATGATCAAAAACATTGCGTGAAATTCTCAAATAATAAGATATACTTAAGAAGACACTTCTCAAGGGTTTAGCCATGTGAGTTTACCAGATTCACCTTCCCATTTCATGTACCCTCTCCAATACCCCAGATCTAGCCTATGTCCCACATTTAGTGCACTTGTCTTCCCTAACCACCCCTGTCTTTGCTAGATGTCCCCAACATTTAGGCTTCCACCAGGTTACAACCTGCCTGCCCCCAACCTAGGGGACTCTGTCATACTACATGAAAATTCACCACTCTTTCAGATCCTGAACATCCTTTTAGAAGGTATATGTAGCTGAGTCTGACTTATCCTTCCCTCATCACACACACACTTAAACCCCAAGACATACCTCCAAACTACAGGCTTAGAACATGACGTACATCTGGCATACCAGCCTAGTGTGTTCAGTTGACTTCATTCTACTTAAGCTATATCTTATCTCTAGGTCCAACCTAATCCACCCATCCTATCTTCTGTCTCAAACTGCTGGTCAAAATAATAAGTACTAATAATATGATATATCAGGACAATAATTATCCCTCAAAATACAAAAGTCTTATAAAAAAGTTTCCCAATGAAAACTATGTAGATGAACACTACAACATTGAATTTAAAAGAACAAGCACTCCCAACAATGTGAAGAGAGGTATCTCTACATTTTTTACATGTTCTCTGAACTCTTTTCCACCTACTGGGTTGCTTTGTCCAACTTTGATATGAAGGTTTGGGCCTAGTCTTACTATGCCATGTTGGGCTGATCTCCCTAGGCGGCCTGCTCTTTTCTGAACGTAAATGGAGAAAAAGTGTATCTGGGGAGAGTATAGGTATGGGGAAGGGGAACAGGGAGATATGTAGGGATGGGAAACTGTAGTAGGGATGTATTGTATGAGAGAATTTTTTTAAAGTAACCCCAATAAAACTAATTGGTTCATTAAATAAATAAATAAATAAATAAATAAATAAATAAATAAGCATAAACTTCATAAGAGAATTCAAGGAGTTTTAAAAAGATACTGAGAGACAAAGAAGGCTTCTGCAACAACACCTCATTCCCCCAAAAAAAGAACCAGTCTAGACAGGAAGCCATTGAAGTATAATCCTAAAATTGTGATAGGGATACTGAAGTGTACCTCTTCACAGTTGATGTTCTGGTAGGGATTGGGGTGGAGAAGCACTCAATTTTCTTTAAGGGGCTGGTCTCAATTTATAGTTATTAATGAATATCATTGTTAATAAGGTTGCAGTTTCAGATTGAAAGGCCTTCAGGCCTCTAGCCAAGGCAGGCCTATAGGTTTCTGGCTACAGACCTCCCACCAGGCCCCAGCAACTGCCCTGCCAGGCCACTGCTGGCTGTTCCACTGGCCTAATATAACAGTTAATGGTTACTAATAGATATCTTTGTTAACAATGTTGCAGATTTACCCAACTTCAACTGATGTATCGCAGTGCAATGTAATTGGTATACCCAAAGCTTATGGAATAACATGAGAGAGAATGGAAAGATTGTAAGAGCCAGAGGAACAGGTTGCTTGCTGTGAAATAGAGCCTCCTAGGCATGATATGAATGCTACAGCAATGAAATCTCAATAATAAGGTTCCCTTAACAGGGCCTGTGTAATGATCACACAATTCAGCATGCCTACGATGCTGGAGAAAATTTACAAATCCCTAATCCCCATATGAGGAGATACAGAAAATCAGTCACTGTTGAGAGAGAGAAAAATCAGTTTTCCCCAGAGATGAGCCCCCTTATAAGCCACCTATTCTCAAATGGTCAGCCCTAAACACATACATATGAGTAACACCAAATTGTTTCAGTAGAGGATGTACATATTTAAAGAAGAGGTCATGAAATGGAGAGGGAATTGGGGGACCAGAGAGAAGTTAGAGGCAGAACTAGGACAGTGGAAATTATATAAATATATATCAATTTTTCAAAATATTTAAAAAATAGAAATTAAAAATAAAATAAAGAAAAAAGAAAATTATCTATGCAATAAGATATGTGGAGAAATTATTCTAGGTAAGTATCTCCCCTGTATCACAGCCAACTCATTTGTAAAATGAGGATAACAATGGTACTTATCCTATAAACTTATTGCAAAGACTAAAAAAAGTCAACACAAATGAAGTATTCTCTGTCTTATTTGCAGTTCTCAGATCCAGATCTTTAGATAAGAGAATCATATAAACTAGAGTAACTGCAGATACTAGGAAAATAGGAATCATGCAGGAGTATGGGAAAGGGGAACTCTAGGACACACATAGTTGCTATGAAAGGGGAAATTGGAAAAAAATGGGTAGGGGAGACTTACCTGAGGAGGAGCAAAAAGAACACAAAAGAATTAAGGAAGAGGGATAAATAACACTAAGGATATTTGAAAAGGTAATAGAGAGTCATATTATTTTATATTTGGTCAAAATTATACACAGATAGATGTAAATATATGTATACATAGAGTTTAATTCCAGTTGTACCACTTGGAATGACAAGAAGGCTCCTCCAAAAATGCATAGACTATCTAACAATAGCCTCACTGCCAGGAATGGAAAACATCCCTTTGAATTGTTGGTAAGATGAGTTCAAGAGATGGCTATATCAATATAGGCTGTTAATGGTGCTTTTGGTTGCCTTCCAGAATAAAAGGGTAAGACCCTATTGCTGATAATACCACAAACTGATGATACAGAACTGGAAGGAATCCAGCTGGAAATAACCTAGCATCTTCCTTCCTGAGGTCTAGCTCTAACAGAATTGGAAGTAGCTATGGAAACTTACAATGGAGGAAAGAAATGCAATGTCCATGAACTAAAACCATAACCTAAAAGGCAAGATATCCTCATGGGTGCAATGTTAGTGCTTATACACTTGGGGTAAACAATAATTGACTAATATTGGACTTAAGGATCAATAGGAGGAAAATCATGCTTGGCACTATAAAATTAGCCAACTAACTACAATTACTGGAAAAGTAACATTTCCACAATGGTGAGTGGCATAGTGACAATTTTTCTTGGAGGTTACCAATAGATATCAAGCTGGATATAAGGCCCACTCAACAGGAAAGAAACCATGCCTAATAAATGAAAACTAGCCAATTACTCATAGAGAGTAAGGCCACAAAATTTAAAGGGTAAATTATTTTTCACCTTTGTAAATCAGCATAATGCCTAACTCTATTATAAAAAGTGTTCCTTATACCCACAGATAGGTATTGCTCTCATTCCTCATCAAAGAAGCGTATCCTTGCAGCAGATGGGAGTCATTACAGAAATCTGGAAGTGGTCAAAATGCAGAGCACAATTTACTATAGGGTGCTCATCCCCATTTGATGTATCTGCAACACAACTCCTGCACCTACAGCCCAGGGAATGTCTCAGAAGAGGACATACAAAGAATGTAGGAGTTAGAAGAACAGAAAGTCTGATGTGAGATTGTGCTTTCTAGTTATGGCAGGGTGAAGTAAGGTGAGGTGGGGTGGAGTGTCATAGAGTGTGAAAGGATAGAGTGGGATGAATGACACATTATATGGAAAATGTTAGGAAAATCATAGGTCCTAAGCACGAATACAGCACATATGACTTATAATACAATATAATCTCCTTAAGGTGCTCCCTGAGTCTGTCATTTAGTTCATTGTTTTTTGTTGTAGTTGGTTTCTTGCAACAAAACTTGCTGATTCGTTACTCTGACTGTTCATATGACTAAGCCTAAGTTTCTGCTTGATGTGCTCAGAATCTGAGACAATTCTCTCTAAGTCATCAAAATATACATACATTGCTTTCAAAATAAGAATACAGAAATTTCTGATAGGAAAATGCCCATAATTTTTCAAGAAGCAAAAGTTATTAGAGACCTAGTGTAGTAAAACTTTATGAATTTAGAAGAGTATTGAATGTCTTTTTTAAGGATTCTGCTTACCTCAACTTCAGAGTTTAAATAAAGTCTTAAATTAAGCTTTACAGACTTTGACAGTGATATTTGAGGTTTTGAATATTTTCTTTCTGCCTTAGTATGCTGACTGAGAAAGGGGTCATGGGCAGTTTTCCTTCAGCACCTCATAACATTTCTATAAAAAAAATGATCAACCTTCAGTTTGTTTCAATGGCACATTTAGCTTTTCAATTCCAGTGGTTGGACCTGCTGCCATATTGTGGAGAAAGTACTTTACAGTGATTTATCTCTACCCCACAAAGGGCAAGTATGAGATGATCTAACCACTGAGGCACTTCATTGCAAGTTTAAAATGTCTACAGTGTTCCAAATGAATACAAATAGCTCTAGAGATCTCTCAGTGGGTAAAGTTGTTTACTGCCAAAAACAACCTGAATACAGTCCTCAGAACTCATATGGTGAAAGGAAAGGACTGACTCCTAGAACTTCCTCTCTGACCTCCACACATGCACCATGACATGTGCACCTCACCCCTCACACAAAATAAATAAAATAAAATTTTGAATAACAAACATTCTTGCATACTCTGAAAAAAACAAAAAGTCCATACTCTTTCAGCAGGGAGTATGTGGATCACCAAATAAGCATGGTGAACCAGCATATGTTCTGAGGTTGAGGGACAATCTAGAATTGATAATGAAGGAAGAAGGATAAATGTCATAGCCCTTGGACCACTGGTGGTTTTGGGGTCTACAATTATTCCCCCAACTTTTTGAGGTTTGCCCAGGTCTTAGTTACTTTACAATGATGCAACAAATGTCTTGATAAAAACAACTTGGAAAAGAAGGAAGGAAGGAAAAAGAAGAAAGAAACAGAGAGAGAGAGACAGAAAGAGAGAGAGAGAGAGAGAGAGAGAGAGAGAGAGAGAGAGAGAAGGGGAGACTCAAGATGTTACCAATAAGCACGGACACATTGTGGTCATCAGGAAGAACAATTGGACCACTGCAGAGATATATTCCTGCTGAAAGGCAGTTTGAGAGGCACAAACCTATCTGGATTTGCCTTGCAAAGACATGGACAATAAAGAATCCTAAACTGGACATATAGACACTAGAAGAGACACCAGACATTGGAGACAGAGCACTTCCCACAACAGTGGAAGAGCTGCGCAGTGGATCTGATCAATTCAGGACACCAGCTGGAGGCTTCGATCTTGAGAGGCCCTCCGCAGTTTCCTGAGTCTGCAGCTTCCATGCAGGCTTTCTGACACCCAAAAAGAGGACCAGAAGAGCCACTACTGTAAGACTGAGGGCGTTTCTTCCTGGGATTTGCAACATGGTGGCATCTGGCTAACCAATAGCTGGGGAATCTAGTTAACAGGTGGCTGAGCTTCCCTGAGCCCAAGCATAGTGTGGATGGGTTATAGACTATATATTGGAACTCCTTGCCCCGACCCCTTGCCTAGCCCCTCAGCTGGGCATTCCTCTGGGCACTCAGGGGCATCTAGATCTTAGCCCAGGGCAGTAAAGGAGTTCTGGACCATTTTGTTGGTCTGCTTGCTTGGACTGCACTAGATGAAAGAGCTTTAGTCTGAGAGGCACAGATTGATCCTGATATTTACCCGAGAGCAGCTTAGGAGGACCATAACCACAGTCCTGACACCCTAGCTACAAGGAAACTGTTAGAAGCCCCACAGAACCAAGCAAGCTGTTCTGAAACAGCACTACTGGAAGGGAAAAGGCAGCTAAGCTTCCCCTGAGTCCAAGTGCTGTAGACACCTCGTGAACTCCATATTGGAACTCCCTGCCCATGCCCACTTTGGCAGGGCACTCCGTCTACAGATTCAGTCTACAGCAGCTGGATCTCAGCCCCAGCAGTAAAGAAGTTCTGGGCCATTAAGTGCTGCCGAAGTGAGTGCGCTGCACCAGATCGCAGAGCTTATGACAAAGAGGTACAGGTTGATCGTGAGATTCCCCTGAGAGTAGGTTGGGAGGACCATAACCACACTCCTGACACCCTTGCTACAAGGAAACTATTAGAAGCCCCACCGACCCAAGCAGGCTGCTCTGGAACACAGTGCTCCTGGCAGAGAAAGGGTGGCTACACTTCCCCTGAGTCAAGTGATGTAGGCACCTTGTGAACTCCATATTGGAACTCCCTCCCCACACCCACCTTGGCAGGACACTCAGTCTATAGCCTCAGTCTACATCAGCTAGATCTCAGCCCAGAGCAATAAAGAAGTTCTGGACCAATACATGCTTCCCAAGTGAGCCAGCTGCACTGGACCACAGAGCTTCTAACTGAGAGGCACAGGTTGAAATTGGGATCCCCCTGAGAGCATCCTAGGAGAACCACAACCATAGTCCTTACCACATTCCTGATGCCCTAACTGCAGGGAAACTGCTAGAAGCCCCACCGGCTCAGGCAGGCTGGACTGGAGCACAGGGATTCTTCCCCGGGAAAAGCCAGCTTAGTCTCCCCAAATCCAAGCACTGTGGACTCCACATCAGAAATCCCTGGTGGCACCTGCCTTTCCCCTCAGCTGAACACTCAGACTACAATAGAGAGAGCTATGAACCTGGAGCAGTGAATCAGCCCTGGACCATTGTTCACTGCCTGGGTGACATGGGCTATTCCAGGTCACAGTGCCTCTGGCTGTAAGGCACACATTGAAACTGAGACCCTCCCTGAGAGCAGCTTGGGAGGTCCACAATCATGGTAGGTCCTGACACCTTAGCTTCAGGGGAAATGCATCTCTAGCCTGCAGTCTGTGTTCTGCTGACCCCCACCTTTGTTGCTAAGAAGAGCAGCAGGATCTCAGGAACATGCAGGTGGTAATAACACATCTTAGTCCAACCCCTGCCCTGAGTACCCAGTTGGGACACAACAGGAATTATAGGCATAGATGAAAGAGAAGACTCCTGACTCCAAGGTCCAAAAAACATTTTCAACAAAATCATAGAAGAAAACTTCCTAAACCTAAAGAAAGAGATGCCTATAAAATTCCAAGAGGCATACAGAATACCAAATAGTTTAGACCAGAAAAAAATTTCATCTCACCACATAATAACTGAAACTCCAAATATACAGAACCAAGAAAGAATATTAAAAGCTGTAAGAGAAAAAGATCAAGTAATGGATAATGGAAGACCCATCAGAATTACACCTGACTTCTCCACAGAAACTTTAAAAACCAGAAGGTCCTGGGTAGATGTCCTATAATCCCTAAAAAAATACATAGGTGCCAGCTCAGACTACTATACCCAGCAAAACTTTCTATCACCATAGATGGAGAAAACAAAATATTCCATGACAAAATCAAATTTAAACAATACCAATACATATATGCAGTTCTACAGAAGATCCTAGAAGGAAATCTCCCACCCAGAGAAGATAACTATACCCAAGAAAACACAGGAAACAAAATACTCTACCTCAGTTAAACCAAAAGAAACACACAACCACCACCTACATAAAAATAACAGGAAATAACAACCTATGCTCATTAATATCTCTCAACATGTATTGATTCAACTCCCTAATAAAAAGACACAGGCATATAGAATGGATACTTAAACAGGACTCATCAGTTTGCTGCATACAAGAAGTGCACCTCACTAAAAAAGATAGACTCTACCTGAGAGTAAAGAACTGGGAAAAGGTTTTCCAAACCAATGGTCCCAGAAAGCAAGCTGGAGTAGCCATCTTAATATCCAATAAAATAGACTTTCAACTGAAATTAATCAAAACACATAAGGAAGGACACTACATAGTCATCAAAGGAAAAATTCACCAAGGTGACATCTCAATACTCAATATCTACACCCCAGATACAAGGGCACCCACATTTGTTAAAAAAAAGAAAAACAAAAACAAAAACAAAATCCTCTGAAGCTTAAACCACACACATCAATCCCAACACATTAATAATGGAAGACTTCAAGCCCCTACTCACACCAATTGGCAGGTCATCGTCACAGAAAAAAAAAACAGAGAAATAATGAGCCTAACAGAAGTCATGAACCAAATGGAGCTAACAGATATCTACGGAACGTTTCACCCAAACACAAAAGAATATACTTTCTTTATAGCACCTCATGGAACCTTTTCCAAAATTGACCATATAGTCAGACACAAAGCAAGCCTCAACAGATAAAGAAAATTGAAATAACCTCCTACATCATATCAGACCATCATGAATGAAAGGTGGACTTCAACAACAATAGAAATAACAAAAAGCCTACACATTCATGGGAACTGAACAACTTTCTACTCAATGACCACTGGGTCAGGGAACGAAAAAAGGAAATCAAAGACTTCCTAAAATACAACAGAAATGAAGACACAGCAAATCCAAACATATGGGAGAAAATGTAAGCTGTGCTACAAGGAAAGTTCATAGCACTAAGTGCCTTCAAAAAAACTGTGACAGTTCAAATTAGCAACTTAACAGCAGAACTGGAAGAATTAGAAAAAAAGAAAAAATTCCCAAGAGGAACAGATGGCAGGAAATCATCAAACTCAGGCTGAAATCAACAACTTAGAAACAAAAAGAACAATACAAAACCAAGAGTTGGTTCTTTCAGAAAATCAACAAAATAGACAAACCCTTAGCCAAATTAACCAAAAGACAGAGGGAAAATATCCAAATCAACGAAATCAGAAATGAAAAGTGGGAAATAACAACAGACATGAAGGAAATCCAAAAAATCTTTAGGTCTTATTTCAAAAGCCTGTATTCTACAAAATTGGAAAACCTAAGTGAAATGAACAATTTTCTTGATAGATTCCACCTACCAAAGTTAAATCAAGATCAGGTTAATGAAGTAAACCATCCTATAATCCCTAAGGAAATAGAAACAGTAATTAAAAGTCTCCCAACCAAAAAAAAAAAAAAAAAAAAAAAAAAAGCCCAGGGCCAGATAATTTAAACACAGAATTCTACCACACCTTCAAAGAATAGCTAATACCAATACTCTTCAAACTCTTCCACAAAATAGAAACAGAAGAAAAACTGCCAAACTCATTCTATGAGGCCACAGTCACCCTGATACCTAAACCACACAAAGACACAACAAAGAAAAGAATTTTGGACCAATTTCCCTCATGAACATAGACTCGAATATACTCAATAAATTACTTGCAAACCGTATCCAGGAACACATAAAAAGCATCATACACCATGAATAAATAGGCTTCATCCCAAAAATGCAGGGTGAGTTCAACATACAAAAATCCATCAACATAATCCACCATATAAACAAGCTGAAAGAAAATAAACACATGATCATTTCACTATATGCTAAAAAAGCATTTGACAAAATCCAAAACCACTTCATGCTAAAATTCCTGGAGAGAATGGGCATACAAGGACAATACCTAGAAATGATAAAGGCGATATATAGCAAGCGAGTAGCCAATATCAAATTAAATGGAGAGAAACTTAAAGCATTTCCACTAAAATCAGAGACAAGGCAAGGATGCCCACTCCCCCCCCATATCTCTTCAGCATAGTACTTGAAGTTCTAGCTAGAGCAATAAGACAACTAAAGGAGATAAAGGGGATACAAATTGGAAAGGAAAAAGTCAAAGTATCCCTATTTGCAGATGATATGTTAGTATACATAAGTGACCCCAAAAATTCCACCAGAGAACTCCTACAACTGATAAACACTTTCAGCAAGGTGGCTGGATACAAAATTAATTCAAATAATTGGTAGCCCTTCTTTATACAAAAGATAAAATGTGCTGAGAAAGAAATTAGGGAAACAACACCCTTCACAATAGCCACAAACAATATAAAATACCTGGGGGTAACACTAACCAAGCACATGAAAGACCTGTATGACAAGAACTTACAAGTCCTTGAAGGAAGAAATTTTGAAGAAGATATCAGAAGATGGAAAGATCTCCCATGCTCATGGACAGGTAAGATCAACATAATAAAAAATGGTCATCCTACCAAAAACAATATACAGATTCAATGCAATTCCTACCAAAATACCAACACAATTCTTTATAGACTTGGAAAAAACAATTCTCAACTTCATATGGAGTTACAAAAAAAACCAGAATAGCCAAATCAACACTGTACAATAAAAAAAAAAAATCTGGAGGTACCACCATCCCAGATTTCAAGCTACAGAGCAATAGTAATAAAAACAGCATGGTACTGGTATAGAAACAGAGAAGTGGATAAATGGAATTGAATTGAAGACCCAGAAATGAACCCACACAACAATGGTCACTTAATTTTTGACAAAGAAGCCAAAACCAAACAATGGAAAAAGGACAGCGTCTTCAACAAATGGTGCTGGTCTAAGTGGATGTCAACTTGTAAAAGAATGCAAATAGAACAATATTTATCACCTTACACAAAACTTAAATCCAAATGGATCAAAAACCTTAACATAAAACCGAACACACTAAATCTATTAAAAGAGAACGTGGGGAAAGCTCTGGAACTCATTGGCACGGGTGACAACTTCCTGAACAGAACACCAATAGCTCAGGCTCTAAGACCAACAATCAGTAAATAGGACCTCATGAAACTGGAAACCTTCTGTAAGACAAAGGACACTGTCATTCAAACAAAACAGCAACCCACAGATTGGGAAAAGATCTTTACCAACCCCACTTCCGACAAAGGGCTAATATCCATAATTTATAAAGAACTCAAGAAATCAAACTCCAAGAAACCAAATAATCCAATCAAAAAATGGTAAACAGAGTTAAACCAAGAATTCACAAAGGAGGAATCTCTAATAGCAGTGAGACATTTGAAAAAATACTCAACATCCTTAATCATCAGAGAAATGCAACTCAAGACGACTCTGAAATTCCATCTCACACTTGTCAGAATGGCTAAGATCAAAAACTCAAATTAGCAGGTAGGTAGATATTAAAATTTTTCACTCAGTTGTAACCAAGTGATCTAGATGTACATTCCTTTTTGCCCTAAAAACATCAGTATCACTTCATATATTTAAAAGGAATAAATAGTGAGTGCATTCTCTATCCAAAGGTAATCATATGCTTTTAAGAGAGATGGTTATGTTATTCTAAAGAAAACCACTTATAATGAAAAAAATTGTATTTGAATTTTCCCCACAATATTTCATTTATGAAAGCCCCAATATCTGTGTGTGAATTCTCAGAAGTGTCTTTTATATATTACAGTTTACTTATTACTGAATATTTTTTATGCTATAATCATAGAGCCAACTAGTTGCCAACAGAGATTTTATGGTTTACAAAGCCTATAATACCTATTTTCTCTTTATAGAGAAAATTTCCAGATACTTGCTTATAAGATATTTCATCAAATGTTTCATGAAAGCAGAACATCCATTTGCTGTGTAATTAATGAATGCATTATTTATTTTATTAATAAACTATATTCCTTTACAGTTATACATATTTATCTTTCTGAAGGATGTACCAAGTCTCATATATATCACTAAATTTCTTACATGCAGCCTATTATTTAATGCTTTTGAAGAGTGTATTCAGGATTTGATACTATGAATAAGCCGATATATGAAGAATTAAAGTTTAGAGATCATCTTCAGTGATCTCTAAACATCCCCAGTATTCACTCTGTGAACTTATTTATATTTATAGAATTAGAGATGGAGCTGATAGTCAAAGCCAGATTTTAAAAAACTATCATGTTAAAATATATATAATATAATGTCATTTCATAAGTATACAAGGAAGTGACATTAAATATACAATGCTTGTCGCCACTGACTATAACATAAAAAGTAAATCAGTTCCAGAAAAAATTTTATCAAACCAAAATTTCTTTTCTTCCCACTCCATTTGTTGTTAATCTCTATTCTGTTTCTGTGTGTATATATTTACCTGTTCTGAATACCTCATTTGAGTGGAAATAGAAATTCAAGGAGAAAACCAACACTAACTTCCACATGAACACCATGGCACACTCAAATTTCCCTTCAAATATATTGCACATACACACAATAAGATAAACATATTGACTTTCATAACCCTATGAAATATGAATGCAATAAACAATCAAATGTAATTACCTTTTACAATCATAGAATATTTAATTGAACATATAAGTTTGTTTAACTCACCTCTGAATGGATGCTGAGGTTGTTTTCACCTTTTTGCTATTGTGAGTTATGAATATTATTATACAGAATTTTTCAAACTACCTGCTTTTAATTCGTTCAGGTACTTACCTAGGAATAAACTTGTAAGCTCATATGTTAATTCTGTTTAGCACTGTTAGAATTTGTTTTTCATTGTGGCTATATTTTACAGCATCACCAGCAAAGCATGAGTTACAATTTCTCTGTATCTTCAACTATACTTAATTTCATTTTTTAAGGTAGGGCAATCCTGAGAGGGTAAAATTGTATTTTACTCTTTTTATTTCCATCTCTAATCTCTCTCTCTCTCTCTCTCTCTCTCTCTCTCCCCTTTCCCTTTCCTTCACTTCCTCTTCCTTCTTTCTAGCTTCAAACGTTTAAGTTAGTCTAATTCTTTTTAATGTGTAAATGGAGGTCAAAGAATCATTTTCAAAAATTAGTTATCTCCTTCTACCATGTTGATCTTGGGATTGAAATCAGATTGGCAGTCTTGACAGCAAGCTCCTTTACCTGCTGGGCCATCTCCAATAAGTTGATTTCCATTTTCCTGATGGTTAATGATGTTGAGCATATTTTCATATGCCTCTGATTATTTTTATATCTTTTTTGAAGAAAATACCTATGTCTGTTTTGCTATTTTTTGGTCAGCTTTTTATTGTTGATTTTTAAAATTTCTATATATTCTAAATATTAATCCTTATCAAAGACATCATTTGCAAAAATTACTCCCATTCAGGAGATTGTACTACAATATGTTTGCATGGACAACATTTTTCACTTACACCATTTCTGTTCTTGTTTGTGTTTTCAATATCAGCAAGTTGTTGCCAATCCAATATGAAGCTTTTCATAGTAATACAAA
>CAJQZJ010037505.1:1123238-1164887 GCA_907164525.1 Lophiomys imhausi | reverse complement strand
GCCCTCATATGACTGTGAACTGGGGCGGGGGACTGATATGTAGGGATATTCCGCTCCAGAGGAGTAGGATAGGAGGGATAGGGGGTAGAGGGTGGGAGGACGGGACTGGAAGAGGTGGAAAGAGGGCACTGTAAAGGAGATGTAACCTGAAGTAATAAATAAGCATTTTTTTTAAAAACCCAAGTGGTGTAGACATGATGTTTCATTGGTTCCATTTAAGTTTCATTGGTCTGTGTGTCCTCCTATGCTGGGTTTTCTTTTTTTTTAATGCTTTAATCACTTGAGGTTTTTCTTTGAATGAAGATTGTGTTTTTGTAGTGAACTCACAAACAAAAACATCAAAGAACTAGATTAAATCGCCACTGAGACAGGTGCAAACTCTGTTCATCTCAGTGAATTTCTGTAGTCAGAATAATCATTCTGAAGCTATGAAGCCTCGCTTAGTGTTTTACACTTTCACTATCAATCAAAATTTTAGGCACTTATTTCTACTTACAGTAGTTTTATAGAAAGCTTACAAGCCTGGAACTGTGTGTCTTTTATCTTTGTTCTTTTAAATGATTGTTTAACTTATTCGTGCCTTCTTGAAATTTCATGTGAATTTATGAAATGACTTGCTTTTATTTATATAAAAAGCTTTCCTGATTTTTTTTTTTTGTCATTGCACTGAATCTGCGGATCATTTTGGATAGCTTTGCCATCTTAAAAATCTTCCTGGACTGCGTTAGTATTCAGTGGGGGGAGTATGGAGGAAGGGTGGGATTGTGGGACTGGGAGGAGATGAGGGAAGGGTATGGTGTTTGAAATGTAATATTAAACAAATGAATGAATTTTTAAAAATCTTGTCTTCCGATCTGTGAACATAAATGTCTTAATATCTATTTTAATTTTTAACTTGCTTCACCAATATTTTATAGTTCTCCTTGTCTGAAAACTTTGTTTGCATGATTAGATTTACTCTTAAATATTTTTAAAATTTTTTCTTTTGGTTTTTAGAGACAGGTTTTCTCTGTGTAATATAGCCCTGGCTGTCCTGGACTCACTTTGTAGACCAGGCTGGCCTGGAACTCACAGAGATCTGCCTGCCTCTGCCTCCCGAGTGTTGGGATTAAAGGCATGTGCCACTATGCCTGGCTACCCTTAAATATTTTATTCTATTAGTTGTTGTAAATAAACATGATATTTAGACTCTTCTTTGGATTGTTTATGGCTGGTATTGGAATGCATTTGATTTCTATATACTAATGTCTTCTGTAACTATGTTAGGTTTATTAGCTTTAATAGATTTCTTGGAGAATTCTGTGGAAATCTTAATATGTGAATCATATCATCTGCTAAAAATTTTTACTTCTTTCCAACTTACATGTCTTCATTTTCTTTTTGTTACTGTTGTTCAGCTACACTGGCTAGAAATTTCAGTACTATTTTTAATAACAGCAACAAAAGCAGACATCCTTTTTGTTACCAATATTATGGAGAAAGTGTTTCACTTTTCACCATTTAGTTTGATGTTAACTGTGGATTTTCCACTAATATCTTTATTGTATCCTCTATTATAGTATGGAACTAATGTTGGCTTTCAAAACATTTTGGAAATTTTCAGCCACTATTTATTAAATTATGTATGTATATCATTTATTTCTTCTCATGTTAAGATTTTCACATGCACACAATCATTCAATTGATGGTGTCCTAGAAATTAAGTTTTATTCACTTTCCTTCATTCTTTTCTTTCTATTCCTAAGATTATTCAATTTTCCTGGTTCTATGTTCAGCTCATTCAAATCTACTTTTGACCCTCTTCACATATACTGTAATGCAAAGTTTTATATTTCTCAAATCTAGAATTTTTCAATTTGGATTTTTTTAATCTATAGTCACATTTTGTTTTTCATAAATTTTCTTTGTTCATGGCATCTGTGAGCTCTTTTTTTTTCAAGAGTTGGTGAATGCTGGCATCTAGTTTCCTTTCCTTTTCCTTTTTGATATATATTTATTTTTATCACTATAGTTAGGATATGAAAATAACAACCCGTGTAACAACCCTGGCTGTCCTGGACTCACTTTGCAGACCAGGCTGGCCTCAAACTCATAGAGAACCACCTGCTTCTACCTCCCAAGTACTGGAATTAAAGGTGTGTGCCACAACACCCAGCTGTGAGCTCTTTGATTATGTTTAACGGTTATGTTTAAAGTCTTCATATAGTATAGAACTTCTGGGCTTCCTCTAGAACTTCTGGGCTTCCTCTAGTACACTTTCATTTGATTGGTGTAGTTTCATTGAAAGGACTATTCTTTCCTGTTCTTTTGTGTATTTGATGAGTTTTATTGTTGGAAATTGGTCATTTTCATCTTATAAAGCATCTCTGAAGTCTTATTGCCTTACTTGGGGTCTTGGGACTTTTTGTGTTTTTAATTACAGGAGAATTTCCAGGTATTTTTATGCCAGGAATTATCCTGATGTGAAAACTAATTTTTGTTCACTTCTTTAGGGAATCTATCAGTTCTTAATTTTTTTCCTTCAGTGGCATGCACAGTGGTGCATTTACTGTAAAACAGAACAATCCAAACACAAGTGTGAATCCTCTCAATATTCCAAAAATGACTCAGCAAGCAAGGTTTGAGGTAGCAGTGACTAGTTTCCATTCTGGTGCCTCATCAATCAGAGTAACAACCCACAATCAAAAAAGAGAGAAATATCAATATTTAGAAATCAAAGACCTTATTTTCTATACTTTCACCAGGAAGCCACTGCTGTTCATGGACTGGGGATAGGAAATTGGCAGCTGGTACCAGTATGAAAGCTAAAATCGATTGAACTACAAATTACCATCAAGTTCTCCCTAGAAGAAAAAAAGTGTTGAAATAGACTCCAGACTTCCAAAATTATAACTTCAGGCAGTTTTTTTTTTCAGTCCAAATATCCTTCAGTGCTAATGACTTTTCTGATATTGTTCCTGCAAACTTGGAGTTGGTGAATTCTGGCATCTATTTTCCATTGCTTTTCCTTTTGAAATATATATTTATTTTTATCACTATAGTTAGGGTATGAAAGTAATATAGTATTATAAAAATATAGACATATACATATAAAAAATAACTTCTTCCTAAAAATAAATATGTTCATATCCAGGTAATTTAAAATTAATAATCAAATAGCACTATGAACATATCTTAGCTAAGTCTTCCCCATTCCAGTTCTTAGACAATATTGTAAATCATACTCTGTTTATATACCCCAACA
This sequence comes from Lophiomys imhausi, assembly GCA_907164525.1. Taxonomy (NCBI): domain Eukaryota; kingdom Metazoa; phylum Chordata; class Mammalia; order Rodentia; family Muridae; genus Lophiomys; species Lophiomys imhausi. The sequence continues at coordinate 1,161,643 of CAJQZJ010037505.1, read as the reverse complement.
TGTCTGCATGATTCACTGATTTATAGTATAGTCAAAGACTCGTGCAACCAAAACCACAATTGGTTTAGTCTCTTCTATTCTGCTATGACAGGATTCCAGGTAATTGATGAAAACTAGGAATCTATTTCTTAGAATTATAGAGGCTGACAAGTCCAAGATCAAGTTTATGGCATCTGGTGAGGGTTTTTTAGTTGTGATCTCAAAGTCAAGAAAGACTGAACCAAAACTTTAAAAAAAAAATAATGACATTAATTCATTATATTCTCATAAACTAAACATGCTATACTAGAATCACTTCACAACACTGTTGAAATGGAGATTAAATTTCCAAAGCCATAAATTTTTCAGACACACCATATGGTTTATATCATTGTCATTACAACCCAAAGAAATCCCATAACTGTAAACATTTTCTGCCCATTTTCCTTCAAATTCTACACTACAGCCTAACACTTCCTTTTCTTTTTCCTTCCATGAGGCCTATTTTAATCATTGTCTATAAATGTAATCCTAGAATACATAGTCTGCTGTAAGTGGCTACTTGAATATTTTTTCAAAGCTTCACTTATGTTGTAGGATTTATCAGTACTCCATTTCATTTCTGAGACATAATCTCACTATATAGGCCAGTCTGACCTTTAACAAGTATTCCTTCTACTCAAGTCTTTAAAGTGCTGGGATTACAAGCCAATACTCCAATGTGTTTATGGCTAAATAATAACCCACCTACAGTATTATGCCTTTGTCTATCCATTAATCAGCTGATAGACATTTGGGTCTGTCAACTTCATCTCCTCAACTATGTTCATAGCAGCTTTATTTGTAATAGTTAGAAACTGGAAACAACCCAGATGCCCTTCAACTGAAGAATTAAAAAAATACTGTGGTGCATCTACACAATGAAATACTACTCAGCTATTAGAAACAAAGATATCATGCAATTTGCAGCCAAATGGATGGAACCAGAAAACCTCATCCTGACTGAACTAACCCAGACTCAGAAGGATGCACATGGCATGTATTCACTTATAACTGGATATTAGCCATATAGTGCAGGATAACTATCCTATAACCCACAGACACAAAGGAACAGGAACCTAGTATAACTATGCTATGAGAAATTTGACCCAGCAGCAGATCAAAACAGATGTTAAGACACACAGTCAAACATTAGTTGGAGCTCTGGAAGCCCTATGTAAGAGAGGGAGGAGGAATAGAGAGACCTGGATGGGTCAAGATTAACACATGAAGATCAACAGAACCAACCAATCTAGACCCTTAGAGGCTTATAGAGACTCAACACTAACTAAAAAGAAGAAGAAAAAAGCTTACACTTGACCTAAACTCCCTATACAAATATAGAGGATAGACAACTTGGTCTTCACGCAGATCCCTTAGCAAGTAGGAGTGGAGCAGTCTCAGTCATGGACTGTGTTACCTGTTAGTGGGACACTTTACCCTTGTGGGGCTGCCATGTCGGGCCCCAAAGCAAGAGGAAGCTGTTAGCCTTCATGTGGCTGATGAATCGAGGGAGCTGATATGTGCCCCCTCCACATCAGAGGAGTAGGATATGTGGGAGAAGTGGGAGATGGTGGGAGGGTGGGACCAGGAGGGGAGGATGGAGAAGGCTGTGATGGAGATGTATCTTGAATTAATAAATAAATGTTAAAAATATATATTATCTACTTTTAAAATTTTCAAATATACATACACTGAATTTTGATCATATCTACTCATATTCTCTGGATCCTCTTTTTAAAAATAACTAACTACAATTAGTTGTGCTTATATGCTGATGGGAGTCATGTACTGGGCCTGGCAAACATACCAGGGAACACATCCCCACAGAGAATTGACTCTTCCTCCCCTAATAGTCATCAACTAGAGTTGGGGCTTTGTGAGAACCTCCCTGATACAGGATGAAATTTTGACTGTTGAAATTTTGATTTTGTCTTGTACAGACATCCACAGCTGCAATGAGTTCATGCATAGCATCATTGCCATGTCTAGTAGACACTGTTTTACAGCAGTCTTCCACAACTTCTGACTCTTATGATGTTTAGGTCCATGATGTGCTTGCAGACTTCATGGGAGGAAAGTGATTAGACCTGAGCAATCCATGGTCACTTGTTATCTGTATTTTGACCAGTTATGAGTATTCACGTTAACCACCATCCACACAAAAATGAAAGCCTCTCTGAAGATGATTGACAGCGGCATTGATCTATGGATATAAGGTTAAATATTTGGAAAACAGTTTGATAATATGTTCATTTAGCAAATTATCAATAGTGGGGTCTCTCCTAGGGCCTATAAACTCATAGCCACAGTTTCTTGATCTGGTTTCGAGTACAAGGTATGAGTTCTGTCCTTTGGAGTCAGTCTTAAATTCAATCAAAAAGTGGTTAGATAGCCTCATAACATTTGTGCCATTATTGTATCCATTATGGTAGTCATTATTGCAGTTCACAGAGTTCACAGCTGGGTAAGAGTTTTACTACCCCTCGTAGAAGTCTTCTCAGCATCTCCTAGCACTATGAAATGAGAAAGCTTCCAGATCAGTGCCAGTTTGATTTCTGTATGTCCTGTGACTAAAGTGTGTGGCAGCGTCAGCAATACGATGTTACCATATTGTTTTAAGTCTTCATTTATATTGCACAATTTATCAGTAATTCATTTTATTTTTGAGACAAAATCTGAGTAGATAGCCTATATTGTTTTGTGGGACTCTGAACAGACTATACCCTCAACTTTCAACTGGAAGGGCAGTATCCACCACCTGGCACTCTGCTTTTTGTTTGCTAACCTTTGGCATATGGGAGAAGCATTATTTGCCCACCTCCATATAGAGTAGCTCCATATATATGGAAGCTCCTAAATTAGACTTCCATATGGCCTTTTCAAATATCTTTAGTGTTAACTGATTCTCCATCATCCTGCCTTTGTGCCCTAACTCCCAATTTAATTTTTTCTGCCATCATTACTTTTTCTTCCTGATATCATCTCTATCTTATTATTCCCCTCCCATAAGCTCTTTCTTTATCATTCTCAGTGTCCCCTTTCTACATTACTGGCTTCTAAATGTCCCTGACTTGAACAAATAAATCTATAGATTCTAAGCATTAAAATAATGGCGGGTAGAGATAAGTTAAGAACACTTACTGATCTACCATAGTTTTTTAGTTCATTACTCACAACATGGCTCACAAGTGAGCTGTAACTGTAGTTTCAGAGAACCTAATGGCCCATTAGGCTTCCATTAGCATTGAACACACACACACACACACACACACACACACACATACCTGAAGGAAAAACAGTCATACATATAAATAATAATAAATAAATACAAAATATTCAAAATAGTCTACCTATACAGAATGCATACTATGACCGGAATATGTAGGTCTTAAGAGATCAGTATCACTCTTATCTCTGTTGTTTTCTTTCTGGAAGGTTTTCAGGGGCAATAATTGTACGTGGTGATAATCTGTTCTGATAGCAATGTCTTCTTTGAGAACAATTCCTGAGTGACCTACCAGATATTGTCTTAGAGTTCACTTATTTTTAATAAGCATAAATACATTCTAAATCAACAATTTAAAAGTATAGCAAATATTAGTAACAGTGGTTTATTATGTATTATGTCCTGCACATAAAAAGCATTTGGTATTCTTTTTTCTGCAAAGTTGGAGGTAGGGGGGACATTATCAAAACACATTGTATACACATATGAAATTTTAAAAGAATTAATAAAACATATTTAAATATATATTTACAAAGGAAAAATAATCAAAGAAGTGTGGTACTAATGTAATGATAATCAAATAGATCAATGGAAAAACATGAAATAACCTACTTAAATTTTGCTTGTATGTATTTGTGTCCAGGGTGGGCCACTTTGGATTGAGTAAACGATGTCATCTCTAGAGGAGACTCTTTCTCTCAGCAGATATTAAACACCTACAACTCTTCGTCTAGGGGTAGAACCATGTGGAATTTCCCATGTCCACATGGACATGGCTCCTGGTGTTACCATTATTCTGGACTTTTTCAGGCAACCATACTTTTGAGATCACATGGGTGTAGCTTCCTAATCATATGACTGTGGTGTAGGTTTGGATTTCTTTGGAAACAGGGTTGTGCTGAATTTACATGAGAAAATTGTGGGAGTACTTCTGAAAAACAATCTCACAAAAAAGGCATACAAAATCAGGCTAAATGACTTGCACCTATGGGGAACACCTGGGCAAGCACGTGATTTTGGAACAGGTGTACCTTGGGAGGAGGGCCTAAAATTGGCCAATGAGAAAACATTCTGATGCATAATTAGACAGAATGCTGTCCAAAAAGGACAAAACCTGGAAGCAGGTAAGTCGACAGCCTAGCTCTGCCAAGACAGGGTAGGTAAGTCCTTCATAACGCCTGCTCTACAATCAATGTCTGTCAGAGAAACGGGGCCAAATGACTGAAGATCAATCCTGTAATGTATGGAAAGAAAATAGGAACTGTCCAGGCAGCCACTGGTATGTCATTTCTTAGTTTGGGAAGCTGCAGGCCCTGTACTTCCTATAAAATCAGATATATTTATCCCTCTCAGGTCTCTGAGGTGGTTGAAGAACAGATAGCTAGAGTCTCATAATTTAATTTCGAGTTGTTTAGGAGTCAAGAGAGTGTTATAGATCTAAGAAGATACTTTTAAAATTGTGTTGCAAGTTAGTATGAATGTTGAGTCAAATATAGACTTTAAACTCATGGAGATGTTTGGATAGTAGAATGTTAAAGTCAAGTACCAAATATATATGGACTGGTCATTGGGAATGTACGCTAAGCCATATAACCCTCATAACTGTGGTGGCCTAATTACCTCTGTTGTACTGTATTGTATTTATTATTATAAGAGAAAGAGCCATTGGTTGGACTGAAAGGGGAAACTGTAGGGGGAAATAAGTTATACCTTAACCTTAAAATAAAAAAAGGGAAGAGGATGGGGATTGAGGGTGGGAGGTTGGGACTGGATGGGGAATAGGGAGGGGACTGCGATTGAGATGTAACTTGAAGAAATAAAAAATAAAGGAAAAAATAGTAACTATAAAAAAATGAATCACATTCCTTTTAAGAGGAAATTACTGAAAAAAAAGAGAGAGCATATAAAAAGGAAGGCTCAGGAAACTGGAGAGGGCTTTTTGCTTGGTATTGCTTTTCAATGCTTCTCATCATGAAACTTGCTGCAAAGGTTGGACCAAGCCCAAGTTGGGCATAGCTGAGATGAAAAGCCTCCCTTGGAAACAGCCAGAAGGAAGGCTGTCTGAGAAATGCAACAACTGCACAGAAACTGCAGTGTCAAGTAAGGGGGTGGCAATGCCATTGCTGAGGCCATGCAGGTAGAAGGCTGAGGCTGAGAAAAGTCTTGATGAGCACCATCTGCCCCAAGCAAGCCCAGACAGGCAGAAGAGGCCATGGTGCAACACCTGCCCCATAGAGATTTGAAGAGGCCAGATGGGCAGAGGAGAGTAGTGCCTGCCTTGTGGAGATTTGCTGGGGTCAGAAAGGCAGAGGCCTTGGCACCATGACTGAGGTTTGAAAAAAACTAGACAGACTTAAGAGACTGGGGCCACACTGTGGGTTCTGCTGATTGTGGTGTAATCTGCAGGTGTATTGCAACTGTTCCTATGTTCCCATTGGCTGATTTGTACAGACTGCTGACCAGTTGCCCCTAAGGATATGCACCCAAGGACATCTTGGTATCCTTTCTAAAGTTCCTAGGGTTGGTTAGTTGGAAGGTGTTTAGAGATATTAATAAATAGTTTAAAAGTTAAGACTTCATAAGACACTATCTCACAGCAGATATCTTTTAGCTCTCACAATCTTCATGAACACTCTTCTGTGATGTTCCCTGATGTTTGTGTGCAGGGATTGAATAACAATTATACCATTTGATGTTGGTAACCCCACAGATATTTTTTATCACCCTGGTCCATGTCACAATTATCCCTAACCTGGGCTTCTGCAGTCACTTTATCATTAGTTTTCCAATCTTCATTCTTCTTTATTATCTTTTCATGGTTGCTATAATTATCTTTAAAAATATTCCTATCAAAGAATCTCCAGTGGGAGACAGTTGAATTGGTGGTAAGCCTTTCACTTGGCAAGAAAAAACCCTTGCTTCAACTGTAGACAGAATGCTGTCCAAAAAGAACAAAACTTGGAAGCAGGTAAGTGGACAGCCTAGCTCTTCCAAGACAGGGTAAGTAAGTCCTTCATAATTCCTGCTCTACAATCAATGTCTGTCATTGAAACGGGGCCAAATGGCTGAAGATTGATGCTGTAATGTATGGAGAGAAAATGGGAACTGTCCAGGCAGCGACTGGTATGTCATTTCTTAGTTTTGGAAGCTGCGGGCGCTGCACTTCCTATATAATCAGATATATTTATCCCTCTCAGGTCTCTGAGGTAGTTGAAGAATAGATAGCTAGAGTCTCATAGTTAAAATTTGAGTTGTTTAGGAATCAAGAGGGTGTTCTGGATCTAAGAAGATATTTTTAAAATTGTGAGGCAAGTTAGTATGAAAGCTGAGTTAGATATAGAACTTTAAAATCATGGAGATGGTTAGAAAGTAGAATGTTAAAGTCAGGTGCCAAATACATATGGACTGGACATTGGGAATGTATGCTAAGCCATATAACTCTTATAATTGTGGCCTATTTATTTCTGTTGTTTGTATTGTATTTATAGTTATAAGAGAAAGAACCATTTGTTGGACTGAAAGGGAGAGTTGTTAGGGGGGAAAAGAAATACCTTAAACTAAAAAAAGGGGGAGTAGAGGATGGGGGGATTGAGGAGGAGAAGGGTGGAAGGGTGTAACTGGAGGGGGGAGTAGGGAGGGGATTGTGATTGAGATGTAACTTCAAGAAATAAAAAATAAATTATTAAAAAAATAATAAAATAAAATAAAAACTCCAAAAAAAGTGTTCCTGAGATGTTTGTACTGTGCTGATTGAAATGCTCTGTCAAATTGCTGAAACACAAACTCATTGTGATTTGACCTTAAGTTCTCTATGCAATCTCATCTCTTACTTGGTTCCCTCATTTACACTACTGCTATGTTAAACTTTCAATTTGGAACCATAATGTTGGAACATGGACCAGGAATGTTGCCATGTGAGGAGAAACACTATTTGTGAGAACATTCCAAGAAAACAAGACTAGAGTCTTGTGACCTCAGTTTCTTCAAAACATGGAATTGTTCTTAGAATATATTTGTCCTTCTCACAGGTGTAGCAGATAGGAGTGAGTTTATTTCAGATTACTCATTATTAATTGCTGGTGCTAGTCAATTAAATGTTTAAATTGTCCTTTATATGGCTGTATGGTAAAACATGTTTTACCACCTGTGGCTTGTCCATGTCATTCAACACCTTACTCATGTGATTCTTCTGATTCTTCTTAACCTCCAAAGTACAAATTGTCTGATGCTCTAAATAAAGTTGGCTATTGCTTGAGACTTTATTCCACCTCATTTATTGGGTTCATTCTTCCATGTCCCACCACCTCTAGAATGGTAAACATAACATTTAAACTTTTGTTTGTTTATTTAACTTCAAGTTACATCTCCATCTCAGTGCCCTCCTTCTACCCCTCCTTATTCCACCCACCCACCCTCTCCTCCCTCTCCCACCCATCCCACTCCTCCCATGTGGAATGTCCCTATATATAAGTCCCTCTCAGTTCAACAATCATGTGATGGCTAAGAGCTTCCTCTTGCACTGGGGGGGGGGGAATCTACATGGTAGCATTCCTAGGGCAAATTTTCCCATTAATATACCTAATATAGTCCTCGCAGGTGTAGCAGATAGGAGCCTATGTTCATGTTCCCTTTGGTGCATTCATTGTAGTATAGTTATCCTGTACTATATGGCTAAAATCCGACTATAAGTGAATAGATGCCATGTGCATCCTTCTGAGTCCTGGTTACCTCACTCAGGATGAGCTTTTCTAGTTCCATCCATTTGGCTGCAAATTGCATGATTTCCTTCTTTCTGATAGCTGAGTAGTATTCCATTGTGTAAATGTACCACAATTTTTTTATCCATTCATAGGTTGAGGGATATCTGTGTTGTTTCCAGTTTCTAGCTATTACAACTAAGGCTGCTATGAACATAGATGAGGAAACACCCTTGTGGTTCATTGAAGAATCATTTGGATGTATACCCAAAAGTGATATGGCTGGGTCTTGAGGTAGAGCTATTCCAAGTTTCCTAAGATATCGCTAGATGAATCCATAGTGGTTGTACAAGTTTGCACTCCCACCAGCAATAGAGGAGTGTTCCCCTTTCTCCACAATTTTTCCAGCATGTGCTAATTAAGGTTGCTGAGCATTTCTTCAAGTGTCTCTCAGCCATTAGTGATTCCTCCTTTGTGAATTCTTTGTTTAGTTCTGTTCCCCATTTTTTGATTGGATTATTTGGCTTCTTGGCATTTAATTTCTTGAGTTCTTTGTAAACTATGGATATTAGCATTCTGTCAGATGTGGGGTTGGTAAAGATCTTTTCCCAATCTGTAGTGTCTTTTCCCTTACAGAAGTTTTTCAGTTTCATGAGATCCCATTTATTGATCATTAGTCTTAGAGCCTGAGCTGTTGGTGTTCTGTTCAGGAAGTTGTCACCTGTGTCAATGAATTTGAGGCTTGTCCCCACTTTCTCTACTATTAGATTTAGTGTGTCAGGCTTTATGTAAAGGTCTTTGATCCACTTGGACTTAAGTTTTGTGCAAGGTGATAAATATGGGTCTAATTTCATTCTTTTACATGTTGACATCCAGTTAGACCAGCACCATTTGTTTAAGGTGCTGTCCTTGTTCCATTGTAAGGTTTTGGTTTTGGCTTCTTTGTCAAAAATTAAAATACTTGATAGCAGTGTTGTAATTTTATTAAATTATAATCTTAAAAATAAAAAAATATAAACCAGGCAGTGGTGGTGCACTCTTTTAATCCCAGCACTCAGGAGGGAGAGGCAGGCAGATCTCTCTCAGATTAGTCTACAGAGAGAGTTCCAGGAAAGCCAAGGATACATGGAGAAACCCTAAATAAATAAATAAATAAATAAATACATACATAAAACAAAAAAAAAAGAGTTCTAGCATTTTTTTTTATTTATTTAAGTTGTGTCTTGATCACAATCCTCTCTTTCCTCCCTTTCTGATTCCACCTTCCCACCCTCTTCCCACTCTCCCTCCTCTCCTGTAAGAAGTTCACAAGAAAACTTTAAAATAATCTAATTGAGAGGTAAATTAGTATTCATCATTTAAATTTTTAAGAATATTTCTAGTGTATCACACATTGTACTTTTGCAGGACATTACGTAAGATTGTGGAGACTACACATTCTCATGGTTCCATCTATAGTACTCTGCAGCTTGTCAGTGATATTGCTTTAATTTATACATAAAAAGCTTTGAAATGGTGCTTAAGTGGTTGGTAAATCCTCAAAATTAGAACTTGCAAGCTTATAAAGAAAGTGTCAGATCTGTACACAGATTTGTTCATGTGTGTGTAATTTATATGCAGTGATTTTCTTAAACAAAATCTTAACATGTGTATGTATATTCTGACACTTCTTTTAATTTATAGTTCTCCCAAATATGACAATTATGACCCCTCTTTTAGGCAGCAATCAGCACTCAATGGTAAGTACCTGTGAGAAGACATGATTCTGGAAAACAGTTGTACAGGGGAAAATAAGCCCAGTACTTATGTGACTCTGACACCAAAATGGAGTCCTTGGGCTTAGCCTGACCCTCAAATGATACAGAGGAGAGAGTAAGCACAGAAACCATTGTTCTAAGATCCTTGTGGCTTTATTTGACGCCCTCTGGATTTCAGGTTACTCGTATATATGACCAAGATAATATAGGCTAGTTAGTTGTAGGTAAGCATTGATTCAAGGGAACAGATATTATAAGTAACCCTAAAAACTCCTACTAGTCTAAACACAACCCCCCACTGTACTTCCCTTCTTCCCAGATGTCACCATGCAAATTTACACACATTTCCTTATGTGTGTGCAGGAAAGCCGAATCCTTCAGAAGCAGTTTGTTTCCTTCCATTGACTCATGTAAAAACCGGAGTACCACTTCCAGCAGCTGTTGCAACTTCACCTGTCCAATTTTCCAATTCTCGGTTTGCAACCAATGATAAGGTAAATATAGCCATTTCTCACTTAACATAGCTTTCAGTAAAATCTTCTTCAGTTATTTTGGGTGTGTTTGAGAGAGACTAAGTGAATCAGATAAAAATTTTAGCTCCCTGCAAGGATGTGGAGAAAGAGAAACATTCCTCCATTGATGGTAGGAGTACAAACTTGTATAACCACTTTAGAAATCAATCTGGCAGTTTCTCAGAAAATTGAGAATAGTTCTTCCTTAAGATCCAGATATACCACTCCCAGGCATATATCCAAAAGATGCCCCACCATACCACAAGGACATTTGCCCAACTAGGTTCATAGCAGTCAGGAACCGGAAACAACACAGATGTCCTTCAACCAAAGAATGTATAAAGAAAATTTGGTACATTTACACAATGGAATACTACTCAGCTATTAAAACAAGGAAATCATCAATTTTGCAGACATATAGATGGAACTAGAAAAAAATATCCTGAGTGAGGTAACCCAGACCCAGAAATACACACATGGTATGTGCTCACTCATAAGCAGATACTAGCCATACAGTACAGTATACAGTACAATCTACAGACCCAAAGAAGCTGAGCAACTAAGAGAGCCCAAGGGAGTATATTTGAATCACACTCAGAAGGGGAAATAGAATAGATATTGGAAGTGGATTAAGGGAGGGAACTGGATAGGAGAGAGAGGGAGGAGGGAAAGGAGAGGAGATCAGTTGTGGGGAGAGTGGGCATGGGAAGTGAGAGGGCTGGAAGAAAGATAAGAAACCGAGGGGGGCATCTCTGAGACAAGCTGGAGAATAGCAACAGGGTAGGTCCATGGGAGGATATGGGGATGACTCTAACTGAGACTCCCAGCAGCAGGATATATGGAGACTAAAGAGGCCTCCTACTAGCTAGATAGGACTTGTAGGGGAGAGAAGGAATCACCAACCCACCCACAAAGTATTCAACTCAGAAGTTTCCCTGTATACAAGAAGTGCAAGGATAAAGATATACCAGAAAGTGAAGAAGTGTCCAACCAATGATGGGTCCAACCTGAGACCTAAACCAAGGGAGAGAGCCTATCACTATTAATGATACTCTGCTATGATTACAGACAGGAGCATAGCATAACTTTCCTGAGAACCTCCATGCAGCAGAGGATCCAAACAGAGGCTGAGACTCACTGCCAAACATTAGGAGGAGTGTGGGGTGTCTGGTGGAAGAATGTGAGGGCAAGGATAGAAAGACCCAGAGGGGACAAGAACTCCACAAGAAGACCAACAGAGATAACTAACCTAGGCCTGTGGGGGCTCACAGAGACTGAAGCACCAATCAATGAATATGATGCAAGAACTAGACCTAGGCTCCCTACATATATGTAACCGATGGGGAGCTTGGTCATCATGCGGGTCCACCTAGCAGTAGGAGCAGGGGCTGTCTCTGACATGAACTCTGAGGCCTGTTTTTCTCCCTAACAGGACTGTGGTACATGGCCTCAATGGAAGAGGATGCGCTCAGCCCTGATATGAGTCCATGTGCTGGGGTGGGATGGTACGGGGAAGAGTGCTCCCCTTTTCTGAGAAGAAGGGGAAAGGAGATGGGGAAAAGGGGGTGGGATGGCAGGACCCAGAGGAAGGAAGGGAATAGGCTGTGATAGGGATGTAATATGAATAAATAAACTTAATAAACTTTAAAAAAAAACACTGGAAGTAAAAAAGGTTATGTCCCAGGCTACTTCTCTGATCTGCTCTTGGCTCTTCCAGCTATTAGAGTAGATGATAGGGAAGCAAAAGTCTGGATTAAAATAGGACAGTCTGGACTTTTGCTTAACTGCACCAATAGAGGCTTATATTTAAGGTGAATTGTCAATAAAATAGAGTCTACTCTGTGTGATTAATTTCTCTTTATCATCTATGTTTAATTAACCTGGTTAGTAAAACATGTTGACACATCATTTTCTTTATCCTTATATAGGTCTGGAGGGACATACTACTTAGGGATGCTTGTGTGATTAGAGAGCAGAGCGGGGAGGAGCTGGCTTAGCACCTAATAAAATGTAATCTGCAGAATATTGAAAAGTTCTCAAGCAAGAAGCTATTGTATACTTTCAGGAGTGATTTTTCAAATTGCTTGAAACCTCACTAACCTCCATCAAATACCTTCTCTTCTCAAGCATTTCATTAGTATTCTTCTATCTATCACATGGGGCTAAAATTTGATAAATTTTTAAATTAAAAAAACATTTGATATTTCCAGAAGAGATAATAAACAAAAATATTCAAATTTCAACTCTATGTCAGTCCTCTATGAAATACAATAAATATGTTTTCAGAGCCCTGACTGGAGTTTGCTTTTCCCAGAGAAACTATAATTCATTTATTTATTCATTCATTCATTCTATCTCTTTTAACTAGAATCCAACACTGTTTTTATTATTATTGCATATTAACTTTACAAAATAATTGGCTTCATTGGAACATTTTCATATATATTAAGCATATATACATATATATGAAATATATGTAACATATATGTTATATACACTATATATTGTATATATAACATATCCATACTCCTACAAATATTGTTTTTAAGGATTTTATTTTTATTTTCAATTATGTACAAATGCAAGAGGGGTGTATATGTGCATTTGAGTGCATATGTCTGTTACAGGATAGAAGAGGGTGTTTGATATCCTAGAGGTAGAATTACAGGTAGTTGTAGCCTATCCAACTTGGGTGCTAGGAACTAAACCCAGATCCTCTACAAGAACAGTAAGCCTTCCTCACTGTGAAGTCATCTCTCCAGTCTTCAACACTGTGTTTAAAGACTAACATCCTTACCCTATGTTCAACAAGTTACGCAAGTGTCATTTTTAACAGTTTACCATGATCCCCTTTCTCTATGTGGCACTATTTATCTTCTCTGTTTTGAAGATTCATTTCCGTTCACAATAATCTTATAAACATTTTCATTATTATTCAATATTATAGTGAAAATGGGAACTGTTACAGGATAGACTTTATTATTTCATTTTATTTTGACGTTATACAAGAATTACACTATTTTCTCCCTCTAAATCCTCCCACATAACCCTCTTTTCTTTCTTTCAAATTCATGGTATATATATATATATATACACATACACATGTATGTATATATATATGTGTGCGTATATATATATCACTAAATATAACCTTTTAAATCTGTATGTTATTTGCACATACATTTTCAGAGCTGATCATTTGGTATTGGATAACCAGTTGTTGTTCTCTTCCCTGGGTAGACTATTTCTCTCAATCTCAGCATTCCTTGGTTACCAGTACCTCTTTGTAGGAAACTGAGGGCTCTGAGCCTCCACCCTCAGCCCCTAACATGTTAGATTCTCTACTGTTGTCCTTGCTTAGGCAGTTAGTTATATTGGTAAGATTTTATGGTACAGCTTCTGCCATTCCTAGGAGACACAACCTCACAATATACTCCATGAAACTCTGGCTTTTACAATCTTCCAGCCTACTCCTTTACAATGTTCCCTAAGCCTTAAGTACAGTAGCTTTTTTGTAGGTGTGTACATCTGGACAGGATCCACAACTCGGCATTTTGTTTGGTTTTGTATTATTGTAATGGTCTCTATCCCGTGTGAAGAAAGTTTCTTTGATGAAGTGTGAGAACTACACTTATACATGGGTATAAAAACAACTATTTAGTGTAGTTAGGGATTATACTGGTTTAGGAAAGTGGTGGTTGTAATTTCTTCTCCAACAACCAAGATTTCACTAGTCCTAGATAGCTGGTTAGCTTTCTAGTATTAGGTATGCTTTCCTTTTGTAGAGCAGGTCTTAAGCTCAATTATAGAGCTGTTGGTTGCCACGAAGGCATGCATGTCACTATTAAGCCATTAGGGTTATCACACCATGCTTGTCACTGTAGTCCATGGCCATCTTAGCTGGGTAGGACTATTAGTTACTTCCCTGTTTTGGAAGTCTTCATAGTACCTTGTGGTACCATGAAAGCTAATCCTCAATGAGAATTCATGTCAGTCCCAGCTCAAAGGCTTCTTCTAGGTCCTGTGCCTGAAGTGCATGGTGGCTTCAGTAATAGGGACGTACATTCTACTTCTGCAGAGCAACTAAGTGTGATAGAAACAAGCTGTATGTTTTGTAAGTCTCTTAGACAACCCAGATGAATGACTCAAAACAGAGTTTTTTATTCCTCATGTTGGGATTCTTATTAGTTGGTCTTTCACTCTTGGAGGAAGGATTATCAACCCAGATGAGAAATTTTCATTTAAACTATATGTGTATATTTCTACACAGACTTATGTATATTTTAGGTAGATAGTTAATAGTATGTTTCTTTATAACTTTTTTCAGATAGCCTTACAGTTGATTTACTCTCTGAACCCGTTTACTTACTTATCTCCCCTACCTACCAAGAGCCCTGCATCATTTTCCCATTTTCCTATTCAGATCAATTGTACCCTGCAACTGGGGAGAAGGGATGCAGTATGTATCTTCCATTTATGATTGGACATTCTGTTGTCACCTATTTAATGCACCTTACCTCACTGTGGGTCTCTATGTTAATAATTATCTATTGCAAATAGAAGCTTCTCTGATGAGGTTTTAAAAAATATATTAATCAAAGTTTGTACTGATAAACCGTTAGTAGTGGTTTGGGTTTAATACTATGTCCATTTAGCGGCATAATAGTAGAAGTTTCTCCACTAAGGCCAGTGACATGTCTAGCCATAGATTCCTGGTCTGATAATAGTGTCAAGAATGGAGTTTCGTCTTGTGGAGCATGACTTAAATTCAATCACAAAGTAGTTATTTATTCTCATAATGAATCAATGGCCACGTCTTGCCAAGCCAGTCATTAGTGCAATTCACAGGGTTCAAAATTTTGTAAGACTGATGATTACTTTTCTCCCATACTAGCATGCATAGCACCTTCCACCAGTATGTTTTCATAGTGGAATGAAGCTTCTGAGTCTATTCCAGTTCTATGACACAAATATGTGAGAACATCAGTAATAGGGTCATATCACTAAGTTCTGGAGGTATGACCAAGTATAACCAAGAGCAATGACAATAGCTTCCATTTTTTTAATGTTTTCTTCTTGCAATCTTTTTTTAAATATTCATTTATTCATTCAAATATTGTTTAATATTTATTTATTCATTTCAATCACAGCCCCCTCCCTCCACCCCTCCCAGTCCCACTCCTCCACCGTCTTCCTCCTCTCCCTCCTCTCCTTCTCCTCAGGTGAGTGAGGGGTCCCACATATCAGCCCCCTCAGTTCATCAGTCACATTCCTGTTACACTGGTACCCAACATGGCAGCCCAGCTAGGTTAAGGTGTTCCACTAACAGGCACCATAGTCCACGATAGTCACCGCCCCACCACCACCACTTGTTAAAGGATATGTATGAAGGACAATTTGCCTATTATCTATTTATGTATGGGGGGGCTAGGTCTGGTCTAAATATGCTTTTTTTCTTTGTTTTGTTTAGTGTTTCAGTCTCCAAAGTCTCTAGTGGCCTAGATTGGTTGGTTCTGTTCTTCATATATTGATCTTGTCCCCTCCAGATCTCTCTATTCCTCTTCCCTCTCTTACATAGGACTCCCAGAGTGCCACCTAATGTTTGGCTGTGTGTCTCAGCATCTGTTTTGATCTGGTGCTGCTGGGTGGATTTTCTTGTAGGATAGTTATGCTAGGTTCCTATTCTTTTGAGTCTGTGAGTTGTAGGATAGTTATCATGTACTCCATGGCTAAAATCCAATTATAAGTGAGTAGATGCCATGTGTGTCTTTCTGAGTCTGGGTTAGTTCACTCAGGATGAGCTTTTCTAGTCCCATCCATTTGGTTACAAATTGCATGATATCCTTGTTCCTGATAGCTTAGTTGTATTCCATTGTGTAAATGTACCATAGGTTTTTTATCCATTCTTCTAACCTCCAATGTTTGAGGGATCTCGGACACCTCACTGGCCAACACTACCAAAAATAGTATTCATTGTACTGGACTTTAGTTAGTTTCTGGTATCTTATAACATTGTTGCTGCCCTTTTACAGGATAGCCACATTCTTGCTCTTTTCCAATCTCTGCTTTCTTTCTCTCTCTCTCTCTCTCTCTCTCTCTCTCTCACACACACACACACACACACACACACACACACACACACATATATATATATATGAACTTTCTACAATAATACCTTTCCAGTACTTTTTATATGTTTTTTTTTGGTGTTATCTGCTCCTCCCTAAATTCAGCAAGACCCTAAATAGTAGTAGATGTGTGTGCAAGTCACCTACTACTTTTTAACATAAGATTACATAAAGCAATATCATCCATATTATGAAACTACATATCTACTACTTTGCATAACGATTTTAAAATCAACCTCACTCCCATAGCACAGAAGAAGACATGGATATAGTAAGCAATTGACATGAAACTGGCCTCCAGCCAGGCTTACTGGTGCAGAGCTATAATAATCCTAGCTACTTGGGAGTGCGAGGCAAAAGTAACACACATTCAAGGCCAGTCTGAATTATATAGAAAGTTCAAGATAAGCCTAGGGTCTGTCTCAATTTTTTCAATAAATGATGAAAAAGAAAAAGATGGGAGTGGGGTGTGACTCCATAGGTAAAAGGCTGACCAAGGATGTAAGAGGCTATAGGTTTTATTCCCATCACTGGAAAAAAATGAAGCCAAAAAAAATCCTATTTTTTTTTAGGTCAGCTCAAGTCATAAGCTCAACCCCAAAACCTCCCAGTGTCCAGCCTGATCACATTAAACTTTTAGCAGCCTCTGCCACATTCTTAAATTGTCCCTCTTCTTATGTCTTTCTCACCCAAAGAAAAAGTAATCACTTCTAGCCAATGTCAGATGAAGATGAGACAGATTTCTCAAGAGACAGGATGATCCTCTCACATCTTCTGGTGGAGACTGGTTCCTGCCAACCAACTGGCAGGGAGAAAAAGTGACAGCAAGCCACATAAGTACAAGTATTCGTGGGTGGAAAAATGTCAGAAACAAAGAAAACTTCTTAAAATATTAAATGCAAACTCATTTACTGGTGGCCACAGATAAAATGTAAGAGTTTACCATCACTAGGGACTGTGACAGTGATGAATGAAACCATTCTGCAACTGTGAATGCGAGTGACCACTGAGAAGGGGGGCAGGCATCTGAGGGGAAGGAGCAGGAAGATGATGTAGGCGGGGAACAGGAAGAGAATGAGAACCAGTTATGTGTGGGCTGAGGAATTTTCAGTGGCAGAACAAAAAAAAATATATAGAACTAATGTTGCTGCTGGAACTTAAAAAGCTGAGGCAGGCATCAATTCCCACCTGCCGCGGTCCCCCACACTCTAAAATCAGAGAAGCCGAGGCTGCAAAGAAAAAAAAAATGAGTGGGCAGGTATAGATGGTTAAGATGTATTTTGACAAATTCAATTAAACAGGGGTCAGTTCTCAAATTCCCAAAGGATGAAAAGAATTCCAACAGAGTACCCGTGTAATGAATGATTGAATCAGTAAGTGCACAGATAACTGGCACTCAGCCCTTCAGAACAAATATTAGAGAATTTCTCAAGAAGTTCAAAAGTCACTATTTCAAGTTTCTTTCACTTCCCAGTTAAAAGATGGCAATGCTGCCAGAAAAAGAGAGCCTGAGTCATGGCTGGAATTGAAAGAATGTGTTGAAAGATGAAAGGTGAGTTATGGAAATGAGATTTTTTTACATAATTGAAAACAAAGAAAGTTGGTACACTGCAATTCTCTAAAATTGTTCAGGAAAGAGATGAAATACTATGGTGTTCTTAACCCTTAAGGGCTTGACTATTTTAGTGATTTTTAAGTACACATCTGGGTTCATTTCACTAATTTCTCTGTGTAGCTTTGGTACATCATGTTCTCTGAAATCCTTTCACAGACTGAAAACATCTATTATGATCTTACTGGGGGACAAACATGCTACTAGGTGCTACAGAATTGAAGAAAGTGTTAAAAGAAATATGACATAGTGTTCCACCACAAGGGATTAGAAACTAGTTAGAGAGATGATATCAATAGGTGTGAAGCAAGGGAGACCTAATTTAAGTCATCACATTAGGCAAGCTGATACCCAAGTAAGTCCTAATTCAGAAAGATAAGTGAAAGGAACAATGTGCAAGTAAGGGCCGCTCTGACTCCCAACTCCACCAAAAACAACAACCAAAAAAAAAAACAAAACAAAACAAACAACAAACAAAAAAACCTCCTTCACAAACTGACTGGAGTAGTTATGGATCACATGAGAAGAAATGGGTACTGAGCATCATTGAAGAATGGTAAGTTTTATACTAGTAGTGGAAAAACAATGTTCCAAATTGAGTAGGTCCTTCTACCACAAATCTCTTCTTTTGACATGAATATTCTGAGTATACTAAATCAAAATATTGAAAAGTCCAAGGTTTCAATATTTTAAAAGATTTTTTACTGTTTATTACGCATATAGTCCTGTGAGTTTATGTTTACCATGAGTACAAGTACTTGCAGAGGCCAGAGAAGGGTGTCAAGTTCTGTGAAACAGGAGTTATAGGTGATTGTAAGCCACCTGGTATGAGTGTTAAGAAATGAACTGCTGTACTCTCCAAGAGCAATGCATGCTCTTAATCTCTGAAACATCTCTCTGGCCCCATGTTTTAACATTTTTTAAAGCCTATTTTATTAACTTTATGATCTACCATTCTTCATTATATTTTTCAAGTTCAAAGCTCCATTTCTTGGTTTTTATTCTTTTGTAACTTGAATGGTCCTCAAACCTGGACATTTATCTGAGTCAACTCAAGAGCTTATTAAAGAAACTTAAACTGGGTCTCTCCTGTCTCTTCCTCTCTCCTCCCTACCCCTGTCTCTCATGCTGTCCTTGCTCTTGCTCTCTCTTGGTCCTGCTCCCTCCCACTCCCTCTCTTTCCTTCCCCTCTACTATGTGTGTGTGCGTGTGTGTGTGTGTGTGTGTGTGTGTGTGTGTGATTGTGTGTGTGTGTGTGTGTGCATGCTTTGCATGTGTATAGGTATGAAGTCCATAGATTCACACTGAGTTCCTTATTCTATCACGCTTTACTTTGTTTTACAAGATAAGGTCTCTTATTAAACCTGGAGCTTACAAACTGGCTAGAGGACTTTATCAAAAAATAAACCTCTTAGGATCTTCCTTTCTCTAACTCCCCAGTGCTGGGAACATAGAGTATATGCACTGTACATTGGTACTGAGGATCTGAACCCAGTACTTCACACTTGCAAAGCATGAATTTTATTTGAGTAATCCATGTCCCCAGCTCTTCCCCCAGTACTGGATCTGCCACCTAGACGTCTCTC
The DNA here is from genome assembly GCA_907164525.1 of Lophiomys imhausi. Taxonomy (NCBI): domain Eukaryota; kingdom Metazoa; phylum Chordata; class Mammalia; order Rodentia; family Muridae; genus Lophiomys; species Lophiomys imhausi. The sequence goes on along the minus strand of CAJQZJ010037505.1, from coordinate 1,142,104 downwards.
CAAGTAAATTGTATTGGAAGCAATCATATTTGTATAAATACTGGTTGTTTTTCCTATCAGAAATATATCCCCATGCCATAAATCTTATTATCCAATTGTATTAATTCAAAATAAGCATAGAGAACAAAAAGAAATATCTTAGATATAATTGCATATTCTTCTCACCATCAGCTAGTATAACATATACATATGGTGGTTTGAGTGGTAATGACCCCCATAGGCTCATATATGTAATTACTTAGTCCTAAGTTTGTGGAACTATTTGAGAAGGAATAGGAGGTGTGGCCTTGTTAGTGGAGGTATGTTACCAGTTGTGGGCTTTGAGATTTTGAGACTTCAAAAGCCCAAGCCATTCCAATTCTCCTTCTCTCTGTCTCTGTCTCTCTGTCTCTCTGTCTGTCTCTTTCTTTCTGTCTCTATTTCTATTTCTATCTCTATCTCTCCCTCCATCTGTCCATCCCTTGCCCTCTCTCTCTCTGCCTTGTGCTTGTGGACCACACATAAGCTCTCAGCTACTACTCCAGCACCATGTGTTCCTGCCGTCTGTAATGCTTCTTGTTGGCTGTGGACTAACACTTGGAAACAATAAGCAACTCTCCATTAAATGCTTTCTTTCATAAATTGCTTTAGTCATGCTGTCACTTCACAGCACTAGAATGTAACTAAAATAATGTGATGCAGAAAGCCTGAATTATATATGTGCCCACAAACATAATCGCAAAGCTACAAAAATGGGAAAGAACAGGGAAATGCCTTAAAGATAGTCCTCTCCCAAAATTAATGATATCATATGTGTGTATGCATAAACATATACATACAACAAAAGAACACCAAGATAGCATTGAAAAAGTTGGTTCAGATTTAATACAAATCCCACAAAGTTCACAGAGATTCAAAATCTAGAAGAAAAATGTACCCTTTATCCCAACAAGGCTAGTTTTCTTGGCCTGAGCCATGACCTGAGGGCTATCAATCTAGTAGCAACCAATAAAAGAAAAATATAGCTCCAAGTCTGCAAAGCCCAATGCATTACATCTTGAGTAGCAGAAGCAATGGATCCAGTTCTACTTCCCCTGGGGTTAGAGAAAATAGCTCAACATTTAACCTATACTGGAAAGGATGCTCCAAATATCCTTCTCAAGCACACCTATGGGCAGGACACTGACAACTTATTGTCTACTGGATAAAGGAAAATTCTTAACCCCTTTATCTGGCCATCAAATGTGTCCTTTGTCTAACTTAAAAACAATCGATCTGATATTCTCTTTTTATCTCCACACCCTATGTGCCTTTCATATCAGACTATTCTCATCTACAGACTACCCTGAACCTTCCTTACTGTGTGATATTCAACATGTTAGTCCTTATATTCTGAATACTCACAATTTTCACCATTTCCTCTTACCTTCAAACACCCAGGAGCATTTTCCTAACTCCTAGCCAAGAGTAACCTCCATCTGGCTGGCACTTTCACCACACCTGGTATCTCTTTTACTACATTTAGTACATTCTGTTTTCTTTTATATATGATTGTGCATCTCTTGTCTGTCCAATTAAAATTTAAGCCCCTTGAAGGCATGTACTCATTCTTAAGAGCCACAGTCCCTGATGCAGTGACCTATTAGATCAATCAGTGATTATATCCTAGCACAGAAGGGTTAAACATAGACTGTTTTACTAACAGATGGTCTGAACAAAATTGTTCCATCAGTCTTCTTTTTGGTGTGCATATTCTTATTTTTTCTTTAATTTATTTGTTCATTTTACATTCCAATTGCAGCCCCACTCCCCCCTCTCCTCACAGCCACAGTGTCTCACTCCTCCTTTCCATTCCACCCCCACCCCATTGTACCAATATGCTAGTCTTCTTAACTGGCATTTCTCCATTAAGGATGGTGCTACTTAGAGAACATTTTCCTGTGGATACTATAAGATGTAATTCCTTCACTTTTTTTCCTTTTTTTAAAAGTAAGAATCATCTTAAATTTCTGAGAAATTATACTGTAGTGGATGTGGGCAAGTTAGATGGTCCAAGTTGTTCTTAGTCCATTCTTCACTTTGTTTGCATTACCTTTACTGCAAGCCTTAGATTTACACCTGAGACAACACTCTGGAATTTGAGACACAGACCAGTCTCTTAGATAAATTATATTAAAATGTTAGCATCTACTGCTGACTTAAGCAAAATTTCAAAGGTGAAACCTCTCATTGGTCATCAGAACTGGTCCAGAGTTCCATCCCATCCCTGGGATATCTCCAATTTTATAGTCTTCTTCAAACTACAGCTATGTTGGAAACAGTCTCGTCCTCAAGAATTCTATACTGTAGTTAGATCCTTGATATCAACACACCCACAAATACTGACTTAATGTTAACATCACTATGGTAATTGGTGGGCAATGGGTTATGGGTTGACCCTAACTAGGCACAGGTAAAATGGACAGCTATCCTAACTAAATAGTACTAGTCAAGAAACTATGTCTCTAGGGCAGCCCAGCATCAATGCCTGAAATTCATTGTTCACTGAAGGTAAAACAATGTGGGCATGTATTTCAAATGCAAGCATTCCACAGATCCAAGTTTAATGAATGGGCAACTTTTCACAAATGAGTAATCCAATAGAAAAGCAGGCACCAGCTGAACTGGAAGAAAGCTCAAACAATTGCTGGGTCTTCACAGGCACTTTAAAACTTCTACTGCCTTTGTCTTCTCTATATATTTTCAGTGCCTTTAGCTCCATACTCAAAAAACTCTGATTCTAATGGATTAAAAAAGATCCATACAAATTGATAATTTCAATATGATGGAGAAACTAGTGAGACAGAGGTAGATGTCAGTGCCATGGAACACAGGGAAAAATTTCAGTATCCTGTGAAGTTATCAAAAAAAGCTTCAGAGGAAGTGTTATCTGAGTAGTGTCTGGGGAAATATGAATAGAAACGAGCAAACAAATGTGGAAACGAGAAAGAAAGTTGCATGAACAGGGCCCTGGAGCAGCCTTTTCTGTTTGTAAGGATGTAATATGTATAATATATATTAATATATTAAATATATAAATATATATGTGTGTGTAAGGTTATTGAAGGTATGTAAAGATCTGTATGTCCCTCAATATTAATACAGTGCAAATTGTGAGGCAAAGGTGAGGCAAGCAAGAAATAGATTATTATGACAGAGAGTCTATACTTCATGGTGAAGTCAACAGGTAACATTGAAGGGTTTTAAGAAGGAGAAACAGACAATCAGATTTATGAACAGGAAGAACAGTTCTGGCTTTATGGAGAAAGGACCAGGAGAAGACAGGTCTAGAAGCAAAAAAATCCAATTAAAATGCTGAATAAAGGCCAACAAGATGACTCAGCAAATAAAGGCAGTTAGTGCCAACTACAATGACTGAGTTTCAATTTCTAAGTCCTACATGATGGAAGGAGAGAGCTGACTCCTTTCTATAAACTGTCCTCTGACCACCACATGTGGTGTACCCCACCAAAAAATAGATGAAAAAAAAAGACTGGATCAGTAAGCATAGCCATTTTCATTTTTGTTTTTCTCCTTCTCTTTGCTCCTTTTCATAACCCACTTCTTCATATAGTCTCTTTTGGCTTTTTATTGGACAGTGTCTCTGACTAAGTACCTGGCAGAACTGCAGGTGATTCTCTGGGTGAATAAAAACATTTCTATGATTTTGCCATTTTTCTTTCTTGTTTTTAATTTATTTATTTTTATTTTATGTGCATTGGTGTTTTGCCTACATGTATGTCTGTGTGAGAGGGTTTGATCTTGGGGTTACAGACAGTTGTGAGCTTCCATGTAGGTCCTGGGAATTGAACCCAGGTCCTCTGGAAGAACTGGCAGTGCTCTTAACTGCTGAGCCATTTCTCCAGCCCTGCTATTTTTCTTTATAGAGGAAATTTAACCAACTTGGCACCTGGATGGCTTCTACTATCATCACTACACAGAGGGCTACAGAGAGAACAGAAAAACCACCCTCTCACTAGGAGGTGCTTCCTATCTGAAGAGGTATCTAAAAGCCGCTCCTCAAATGTTTACTTTCTTCAGTGTGTCAGGATCATTTGAGTTCAAAGAAAAATACTACTTGAGTGGAGTGATAAATGAGTTCAGAACTGAGGCAAATTCATGTCTGTATTCACTGCCCACCAAAGTTCTAAGGAAGTCCTATTTTCATCCTCTCACCCTTTATAAAGCACTGATAAACAAGTGGGATTTTTTTCCTTCTTAATTTCTTACTGTCTTCCCTTCTGCTACAACAGGGTCCCTGGTAATAGCTCACTAACTTATGAATTTCCCCATTAATGGTTTTTTCACTTTAGATATCATCTTTAGCTGCAAATTCCTGATAAAAATCACCAAGATGTAAGCTTATAACCACTGAGTGTATTGCTATCCAATACTGATCAATGGAGAATATTACCATGAAGCTAGAACTCAGCTTTTATGAGGGCAATGCTAGCTCACACTTAAAAATAACTGTCCTCTGAGAGCCTTCACACAGCAGCTGATGCGAACAGATGCAGATATCCACAGCCAAACATTAGAGAGAGATGGGAGAGTCTTGTGGATCTGTTGGGGGAAGGATTGAGGGAGCTGGAGTGGTCAAGAACTCCACAAGAAGACCTAAGACTCAACTAACCTGGGCCCATGGGAGGCTCACACAGACTGAACCACCAACCAAAGAGCATGCTTGGGCTTGACCTAGGCCCCCTACACATATGTAGCTGATGCACAGATTGGTCTTCAATTGGTTCGGCTAACAATTAGAGCAGGGTTTGTCTTACTTTGTTGCCTGCCTTTGGATACTGTTCCCCTAACTAGGCTGCCTTGTCTGGCCTCAGTTAATTAATTAAATAATTAATTAATGGGAAATGTCTCAGTCTGCCCTTGAGACTGGCTACCTAAAGTGTAATACCAAAGGAAATGAACTTTGGGCACAGGAATATTCAGAGGAGCCAAATCTTAGTTTGGTTGAATTCTTTCCTTTTCATCAATCCTCATATAATCTATCACATTGAGAACATTAGATATTATACTAGTTACCTTTTGTCACTGTTATTAAATATCTCAAGGAAGGAGGAATCCTTTTTATTATTATTTTTTATTCTCTCTGTCGACTTAAAGCAAGTACACTCTGAGTAAATTACTGAATCTCAGAGTCCATTCTTTGATCTCACAAATACATTTGATAAGCAATTCCAGGGTGCTCAATATGGCATTAGGCAAGAGTCCACCAGGCCCCCAGACAATGAAAATGTAGTTGTACAACAAGGCCAGTGTTCTAATAAAATAAAATTGTCAACCAACTCAAAGGTGCCAACACAGTTTTGAGTGTGTTGGCACACTCGAAGCAGCAGGCAACATGAGTTGAAGAATTCCAGCCTGAAAGGGAGTGATCAGAAGGAGGGATTGGTGAGATCTGAGGCAGGAAAAAGAGATCACTTTTATTGTTGCTGACTAAAACAGAGACTTACACTGCAGCCCGGCCTGGCTTTAAAGATACCATTTGCCAGCAATCCTGCCTTAGCTTCCCCAGCACTGGGATTACAGTTATGCGTTTCCTAAGAGCTATTAATGAACTACTTGTAATGTTGCAGGCATTACACCATGGATGAACAATCTCATTTATTCTCCACAATATTCCTCTGAATCAGGTCTCAATATTAACCTCAATTCTCCAGATGAGGCTCACTGCTTAAAACTCTGCTTGCTAGCCAGAGAGTGGTGACACATGCCTTTAATCCCAGCACTCATGGGGTGGTAGTTGGGGGACAGAGGCAGATGGATCCCTGTGAGCTCAAGGACAGTCAGGACTATAACACAGTGAGATATTTTCTCAAAGAGAGGGGTGAGGAATGAAAGTGTGCTTGCCACACTTCACATAAAGTCATATGTAGCATATGTAACAAGGCCAGAAACTAAACCTATATCTGCTAAACTGTATAGCTCTTTCAAGTACTTTCATGCTTTGAAAATAATTCTAAACCCTAAGTCCAGATAGATGAGCTGAATAAGAAGCTTTGGATGGGAAAAATGGGAGTGGAAGGCATTTCCTGCACCCAAAGAACAATTTCTTTACCAATACCTAGTTAATGCATACCTGATACAAAAAAAAATCCCCATGTACTCTTTTTACTCTAACTATATAGACTCCATCAATTTCCCAGTAAGATGGAAACACAGGAATCTGTTTAGTTTTAGTAAAGTTAACACGAGTTTCTAACAACATAAAAAGAAAAGAAAATCTAGTTTTTTTTAGTTCATCCTACTATTCTGTTTCTATGGAAACAGAATAGTAGGATGAAACGGAAAGGACGAAAGACAAACTGTAGGAAGTACAGCTTAAGTAAGATTCACCTTTACCCCTTTAGCTGCTAAGCTCCTTTTCCCTTTCAAATAAAGAAACTCTGTGTAAACAACCCATTAAGATTTGGGGCACAGGGTGGGGGAGGCCTGGTGGGTTGTTGGAAAAAAGGGATTTAACAATAATGGAATTATAACAGCAGCTTCAATTCAACAAAGTTCCTACCCCCCGTGAATTATTTTGTTAACTCAGGTACAAGTTTATTTGGTGTATTAATATTAGCCTACTTAATCTCTAGCAACCAGCTGCCATGAGGTGTGATTATGTGCCAGGAATCCAGAGGCTAATGTGCTTGAACTGAGTCATCTTCAACTTCCCTGTGAAAAAATGTCCAATTTCAATTAAACAGAACCCAATGGAGTGGAATCCTCAAATAATTGCATCCACTTTTTCCTTATAGTGTATAATGATAAGAAAAATTTCTGAAAACCTATCAAGGAAATTTAGTACAGTGTATATATGCAGTACTATTGCAACATGAGATTTGAAATTTTATATTCACTATCCTTCCAATTTCTTAACTGTAAAATGCCTATCAGGAGAATTAATTAAGATAACAGATATGGGGTTTTCACATAGTACCTTAAACTAATTTTAATGTATTAATAATCTTTTACTTTATAATGTCTTCCAAAAGCTATCTTTCAGAAACATTTTAATGTAGGTCATCATCTATCTTCCAACATCTCTCTTGCTGTTACCAAGAATAGATATGATTTCTGTTGTCTAAGTAATGTTCCAGATACCTGGCAAGAGCCTCACTTATCTCCAAAGAGTCTGTGACAATACTTGCAAAAGCTTGAAAAAGCCAAACATTTCCAAATATTTGAGCAGCAAAGCCAAAACAATATCCAAGCCTTTCTTTTCTTGGTATCTTTTATGTCATTGTCCTTTATCTCCCCCATGCAGAGATATTTAACTATGTTTCATATAGCCCACACAGCTTCTAAGACACAGAATGCCTTTGACTCAATGCAGAAATAGGCTAGATCTATGGAGTTCACTAAGTACAGCACCATGCCCAATTAGATGCTAAATTGGGCACCACTTCCTGATGATGATGATTATCATTATTATTCCCACCACCAGACTGAGGCAAAATTGCTCAAAAAGCAAACTGTTTTCTCTTCTCTAACACCCATTGCATATTTTCCCTTCCTGGCATTTTCCCTTGTGTACACAGAATCCAGAACTTTCTCTCACACTGATTTACTCTGAAGTATAGAGAACAAATTACAGTTAAAAAAGGATCTAAGGAGACAGAGACAAAGGAAGAGTCCAGGTGAGTTCCTAATATCATTAAAAATATTCTAGAAGATGAGAAGATCTCCCACAACTCCTGACATACCACTTCAGAGCTCCTCCAAATAAAAAGAAACATGAGCATCATTCTCCAAGTGAAAAAAGTGATACATAGATGGCTCAGAAGTTCTTAGTGTGTCATTATTGCCAAGATCTAGGGTAAACTAAACTGTTAGGGAAATGATGGTACCAGTTTACCTGATCCAATTAAGGAATATCAAAATGTCTACTCCAAAAGTCTTCAAGGGTAATTCAAAGTGTTGAGGTCTAAGTCTTATGGTGTGTTATTCAGAAGCATTAAAAAAAAAGTTTAGATTTTCCTAAAGCTTCACAGAGAAAATGATGATAGTAAGATCCACTGGAGAACTACACTTTGAGAGTAGAGGCTGAAAAAGAACATTCTTCCTTTTGTGGCTATAGTAAAATATCTTGCATGAGTAACTTGTAAAAAACAGAAAAAAATTTCAAGTTAGGCATGATGGCACATACCTATAATATCACTACTCAAAAGTTTAAGGCAGGAAGATTATGAGTTTGACAACAGTCTAGATATATAGGAAATTTGAAGACAACCTGGAATTCATAGAAAGAGTCTATTTAAAAATCAAATAACAACTGACCCTACAGACATTGCAGATGTGGCTGCTATGTCACATGTGCATCAGTAGGCGGCAGAGAGGAGAGAGGCTATATCTGCATTCAGTGTTCTGACCTATGAACAAATGAATGAATAGTAGCCTAACATTCCAGAAAAGAAAGCAAGCTGGATACCAACCCCACTTTGGCACCATGGGGTAGCCTGTGATGATTACCAGACCAATACCAGTCAAGCACCAGATGGGCTCCCAAGACAGGAAACAAACCAGAAACTAGAAGAACTCTGCCTGGCCTTGGATGTGGGGATTGTGGTGACCAAGCCCTAGGGTGTGAGTGTGGGAGAGCCAGCCCTGCCTCCTGTCTGTCTTGTGGTGGTGTTAGCTAGGGAGAGAACCCATCCACTCCCTTTTGCCCTCACCACCATTAGCCGACAGGAGATCTGGCCCAGATGGGGGTCACAAGAGCAGGCAAGCTGTCCCTGCCCCTCACATGCAGCACTCAGGAGAGCAGGTCCTACACCTTGCCTGGGTAGCACACTGCAGCTGGTCCTGGATATAGGGGTTATCGGTGAGCCAGATCTGAGGTGGGTTGAGTGTTGAAGAGACATCCCTGCCTTCTGTCTGCTATATGGTGGTGTTGGCTAAGAAGAGATCCCCTCCCCTCCTTTTTGCCCTCACCACCATTGGCTTACAGGAGATCTGGCCCTGGTGGGGTCACAAGAGCAGGAGTGTTGACCATGCCCCTCACATGCTGCAGAACTCAGGAGATCAGGCCCTGTACCTTTCCATAGCAGAACTGGCCCTGCAAGTGGAGGTTGCAGGTCCAGTGCCAGGGCATTGAGTTGGCCCATCCCAACATCTACTCCATGGATGAACTGCTAGAGTGCAAGAAGAGGCCACTTCCACAACCCAAAACTGCGGGATCTCCATGACACAGGACAGTTACAGCATATCTAAGAGAAGTTCCAGTGAGGTTCCAGTATTGACAAAGTAGCAGAAACCAGAGGCCTCACACCAGACCAAGGAGTCACTATAATGAATATCTGCAAGCAAAATGTGTGGATAAAAAGGGAATATTGTGGGACATACTGAGATACACTGTAGCTTCCACAGTGAGATTTTTTTTTTTATGTTGGGACAGATTGCAAGGATGGAAGTTGGGTCTGAAGGGAGGTGGGAGATGAGAGGGAACAGGGTGAATGATGTGAAATTCACAAAATAAAAATTTTCAACAAAAAAATCAACAACAAATTTGCTGTTTCATATTTCTTTGAAAAAAGAACTTTGAGTTCTGGAGCCTGAGGAAATCTAAGATTGAGGCATTGGTAAGTTGAGAGTCTGCTAAGAAATCTGGTCCCTCCTTACAAGATTCCTTGTTTCTCCATCCTTAGGGAATGACACTGATCTCACATAACAGAAAGAACAGAAAGACAAAACAGCGAGTGAGGACAGGCTTAATGCAATTATCAGAAGCTTTTTTTAATAATTTATTTTTTATTTCTTCAAGTTACATCTCAATCACAATCCCCTCCCTACTCCCCCCTCCAGTCCCACCCTTCCACCCTCCTCCCCCTCAACCCCCCATCCTCTTCCTTTCTTTTTTTTTTTTTTTTTTTTTAGTTTAAGGTATTTCTTTTCCCCCCCAACAGCTCTCCTTTTCAGTCCAAAAAAAAAAAAATGGTTCTTTTTCTTATAACTATAAATACAATACAAAACAATAGAAAGCTTTTTTAAAGGCATCCATATATTCTACAAAAGCAAAATCTTCATTATTTAATCTCTTCCCAGTAGACTCCATATCCTTCACAACTCCAATGGGCTTTGAGGCATGAATCCTGAAGAACACTTAGATGATATCAGAAAGGGACTGAAGCTATTGAAAGCATACAGCATATGGGAAATACTAGCCATGTTTGCCATTCTTTTTCCCCCTCCTTTTTCTGTCTGCTGTTCCTCACAGAAACCAGGAAAATGGCACAAGAACATAACAAAACAGAGGATGACTTCACAATTTGCTCCATATATCACTATTTTGGACTCAGTTCTCCTCAAATTAATGCTCTGCCCTCATGCTTTCTTGACAAATCCCCCCAAATCCACTTCATGCAGTTAAAAATCTCCAGCTTAGTTTCTATCAGAACTCTCTGGGGAAAGAAGATACCAAGTGAAAGTGAAACTGCACGTCTGGACCCATGAAGGGTGAACTATTTGGATAACATATTGGACATTTCAAATACCTTCCATTTTCTGCTGAGGCAGCTGAAAACACGTTCTTTGAGAAGAAAAAAGTTAAGTGCTCTATTCCAAATCCTCAGTGGGGCAGTGAACTTGACAGAACATCAACTAGAGGCAGCCAATTAATGTAGTTTTTACCATGACAACCAGTGCATCTTCCTAAAAAATCAGTGGGGTTCATGCATGCAAGGGGGAGGAGGGAGAAGTGTCAGAGAATGTGCTGACTTTGAAAGACTCCATTTTGAAATGAGCCTGTTATTCACTTCCTCAAAATGTCTAGAAAGGGGAGAATTATTCCTGTCAATGGCATGACATTCGTTTAGCTCATGCATGTGTAGTTTCTGGATGGTGGAAAGCATCAGCAAAAGTAGGAATTTCAGAAAGTACCACAATTATATTTACTGTTTGTAAATAAGCTGAAGTGGGGCATATGACAAAACTGATTCAAACATATCTAACATATCTCTGCAAATATCATTCAAATGAAGTGTAGACATTACTGAAATTTTCTTCTGTGAATTAAAAGAGGTTCTCTTTCTTCACTCATCAGTGAACAGTTTCTCAGCTTTGTTGTAGAAGATTACCACATTTCAGATGTTCATTCTGCCCTCCTCCATACCAATTCAAAACATAACTCAATTTCCTATTTCTCTATGAAGCCTTCTTTCCAAGAATCTTTTTTTTTAAGATTTCTTATTAGAGAGCTCTTAATCTATGGTTTAACATTAGGTTTCATGTCATTAAAAATAATATTTGATACATTGATTTCATTTCCACAATGTGAATAATTTATTAAATACCATACTATGTTGACTTATAGTAGATACCTAGTGCAAATCTACATAGTGCTTAATTACTTGGTGATTTCATCTTTTTGAAGGTTGACTATATCAGAAGGCCTTTATTATTGTAACAGTGCCCTTCTGTGTTCTCCATTGCAAAGAGAAGGAAGAGGGCACCAATGGATAAAAATTAGTTTCCATTATGTAATTCCTCTCTACATATTGCTAAGATGATTAAAAAATAGATGTGCCATCATTTTTAGTCTAATAGTGGCAGATGTTACAGCTTATTCCAGAAATAATATTCTCACATTATGCCTTAATTTAATCATTCCTTCACATTTCAGATAACTTTGTCTTATTCTTTCCCTGTTTCTTCCTCTATAAAGACCCCCCCCATTACCCTTTTGAACTATCAAAGCATTTTATCATTCCCCTTTTCACAGCATGTCACTTTCTGCTTTATAAGTTATTTATGTCTTTTTTCCACAGGCCTAGTTAGACATAGAGTGACATGAAAGGTACATGACACTAACAATAACTTATAGCACTGGCTGCAATTTATACTTATTGAACATGAACTAAGTACATCATGAATATATTATTTGGCTTAATCTCCAAATCGATTTTTGACAGAAATACTGTTCGCACATAACAAATTTGAAAATTACAAACTAAGACCCTAAAAGTGTAAATAATTTTTACAGGATGAAGTGGTCAACAATAAGTACTATGTAGAGAAGCCAAACATAGTGGTGCATGGTGCATGCCTTTACTCCTAGCCCTTGGGAGATAGAGAGGCCCAAGAATCTCTGAGTTCAAAGTCAGCCTAGTCTGCAAAGCAAGTTCCAGGACAGCCAGGATAACAAAGAGAAACCCTATCTCAAAAAAGGACTGTTTATGTATTTTTTCATTTTGAGAATTTTGCATTTGTATCATTTCTCCCTTCTGCGAACTGTCTCCAACTCCCTACACACCCCCCTCACTCTTTCTCAAAATTGTGGTCTCTTCGTCTTTAATTATTACTGTTACTTATGCACATATAAATCCATAATTTATGTTGCTCCTATGCCTATGTGTTTAGAAATGACTGCTGAAAGGATGAATACTCCTCCATTTTTGGTGAGTGTATAAAATTATACAACCACTTTGGATATCAGTTTGGCAGTTTCTCAAAAAATAGAGAAAAGTTCCACCTCAAGACCCAGCTCTACTACTCCTGGGCATATACCCAAAAGATGACCCACCATAGCACAAGGACACTTGCTCAACTATGTTCATAGCAGCTTTATTCATAATAGTCAGAAACCAGAAACAACCTAGATGTTCCTCACCCAATGAATGGATAAAGAAAATGTGGTACATGTACACAATGGAATATTAATTACTCAGCCATTTAAAACAATAGCATCATAAAATTTGAAAGCAAATGGGTGGAGCTAGAAAATATTATCCTGAGTGAGGTAACCCAGACCCAGAAAGACAAATATGGTATGTACTCACTTATAGGTGGATATTAGTCATATAGTACAGGACAACCATGCTGCAATCCTCAGACCCAAAGAAGCTAAGTAACAAGGGGAGCTCAAGGAAGGATTCCTGAATCTCACTGATAAGGTGAAATGAAATAAACATCTGGGGTGGATGGAAGGAGAAGACTAGGTGGGGGAGGCATAGGGTTGGTAACAGGAGGGATGATGAGGTTTGGGAGGAAGAAAGAAGAGAGTACTGGGAGAGGCAACTGGATTGGAAGTGAGGCATCTCTAGAACCAACTAGAAACCCAGGACAATGGAAACTCTCAGGAAGCTATGAGGGTGAACCTAGCTAAGCCTACTAACAATGGGGAATATGGGGCCTGAACTGGCCATCTCCAGAAACTAGGCAAGACTTCCAATGAAAGGATTGAGACACCAACCCAACCACAAAACCTTAAGCCCACAATTTGTCCTGTGTGGGGTAAAAAAAATGTGTAAAGGTAAAAGATGGAGCAGAATTTGAGGGAAGGGCAAACCAATGACTGGCCCAGCTTGAGAAACATACCTTGAGAGGGAACTCACCCATGATACTATTAATGGTGCTCTGCTATACTTGCAGACAGGAGCCTAGCATAACTGTCATGACAGAGGCGTCACCCAGCACTGATGGAAACTGATGCAGAGACCCACAGCCAAACATTAACTGGAGCTTAGGGAATCCTGTGGAAGAGGGGGAGAAGGATTAAAACAGCAGAGGGGTCAAGGACACCAAAAGAAAATGTATAGGATCAACTAACCTGGACCAATAGGGTCTCTATAGAGACTGAACTTCCAACCAGAGAGCATGCATGGGACTGACCTAGGCCCTCTGCACGTACTCAACAGATGTGCAGTTTGGTCTTCATATGAATCCTTTAACAACTGAGATAGGAGCTGTCTTTGACTATATTGCTTACCTTTGGATCCCTTTCCCCTAAGTGGACTGCCTTGTCTAGCCTCAACAGGAGAAGATGAACCTAGTCTTACTGCAATTTGATATGCCAAGATTGGTTGATATCCATGAGACGCCTCCCCTTTGCTGAACAGAAGGGGAGGAGGGGTGAATAGGGACAGGGGAGGGGGAAGGAGGGACTGAGAGGAGAGGAGGGAGGAGAAGCTGTGATCAGGATGTAAAATAAATAATTAATTAAAAAAGAAATGGCTATTAAAAATTGGATGAACTATCAGGGGGCTCATCCTTAGAGAAGATGATTTTCCCTGAGGCTCTTTTCTTTAAAAAAAAAAGTAGCTATGGGAGGCAATGAATATGTTAACTAAGTCTTTTTAGCCATTCCACAATATATGCATATTTCAAAATATCATGTTTTATATAAGTATACATAATTTTGTCAGTTAATATAAATGAAGTGATTTGTGAACAATTGTAGAGCTGGAATTCTGCATTTTGATATGATCAGAGTTGATTTAAACATCTTGAAGTCATGTCTATCTATTATAAACAAGAAAACCATAATACTTTAGCCATAATCCTGAGGTCTTTCATAGTGATAGTGAGGCTCGTAGCTCACAATGTACACTATCCATATGATGGTCAATGTGAATCAGAAAGAATATACAAACAATAAATTATTTCTTGAACCAAAAATATTAGTGTTGACCAAGATGAGAAAATTTAGTACAAAGACATTGTCTAATTTATAGCAATGCAATGGAGCAAAAGGCCAAGTGATAAATGCTAATAAGTAACATTTCAACCAACTTTCTCCAAAGGTCCACTTAAATACCAGAGTTCAACATATCAACACTACTAGGACAGAATATAATGCTCAACCACTCTCCAGGTCAGTCACTCAGAGCCAGCCCTTCACTTTAGAACCTTATCTAAGGCACCTCTTTAGAGCATCCTAAGATGCTCCCCAACATGCCTCTGCCAGAAAATCTCTCCAGCCACCCATCATGCTGACCTCCACACAGATACTCTAGAACTCCTGCCAAGGCTCTGGAGGCAACCATCCAATCCACCTAGAACTCCTGACTCTTAACACTTCACAGCCATAGCTTGACCATGAAGACTAAGACTGTGACCATGAAAAATGCTTTGAGCAATCTTGTCAATATTTTCTTTACTAATCTTAGGAGGAGAAAAAGAATGTGCTGAGAAACTGATGAAACCATAGAGTAGTGACTGAACTTGCCTTTGGAATATAAAGCAATGAAACCAAGATCACTAGAAAGCAGGCTGAAAGCAATGACATATGCAATACACCTGGGAAAAAGCCATAAATCTGTCAGTACTGGAACAGTACAAAATACTAGAAACTGCTAAAAATGACCCCCCACTAGCATGACTTTATTGATGCTCATTACCTGAATATACAAGTAAAATCTGTCAAGAAATGAATGACTAGACAACCAATTTGCACAGGGTGGAAGCTTCCCATTCACAATCTGGTGGTAGAATATTTGTTTGACAAGCACACCCCAAGCAACAGTGATAAGAACCCCTATAAGCAAGAACTGACTTCTCTGCTCATCAAAGGCAGTACACACAGGTTTAAGTTATCATTACTCTTACCATAAATTGTGCCCAAACATTCACTTGAGTTCTATAGTTTGTACTGTTTAAGTAAAGAAAATTGACCACCATTGGAAAAGGACTGGATCAATATTACATGTCTATGAATTATTAACTTATAGAATGTGGCACATTTGTAATTTTAACCTTATCAAAATATTGTCTCATTTAGTCTAAGATGTCTCATTAAATAGATGAGTCAACCAACATAATCAACATGATTTTGTGTGTGTGCGTGTATGTGTGTGTGTGTGTGTGTGTGTGTGTGTGTGTGTGTGTGTGTGAAACACTGACTACATCAAGTGAGCTATCTGTAAGTCAAAAAATCCTCAAAAATATTGTTCTTGGATTGTCTGTTTCTCTTTCAAAGTAAATCTATACACAACATATTTTAATTTGACTAGATTTTTAAAGGTTTTGTCCAATTGTAATTTACCTTGCTCCAATTCATCACAGAACTCCTTGTTCCTGGAATTTGTACTGCCAAAATCATATCCTTCTCTTTCAAGAGGAGTCATATGTCCTATGTACTGACTATATGATAAGCATTGTATGTAAAAAGAAAGCTTACATTTAGATGAGAAAAGATAGCTTTTACATATGAAGCAATGATGATAGTATATGCTCAAATTTTAGATTAAGGAAAACTGACAATTAGGAGTTCAGATTACAAATAGATTTGTTGAATCAAAAATTCTCAAGAAAAGTTTTTTGAGATGGACTTGAGTTAGCTTGGGGCAGTGTAAAGTGGAGTTTTGAATAAAACTGGCATAGTTCAAATTCTGTGATTTCTTAATTACATGAGTTTCGGCAAGTTACTTTAAACTTCTGAACTGTACTTTGATCATATTATCCTTTAAAACAAGAATAACAGCATCCTCACTGAATTGTTGTAAGCATTAATCAAGATCATAAAGGTTAAAGAACGTAATGATTTATGTTCTGCGAGGTGGTCAGTGAGTCTTTATGCGTGCTAATTAAATGTAATCTATATGTTCCTCTCCATTACCCCTGTAATAGTTCTTCTTATTGGCAGTTGGAAATCTTTTAAATACTTTCTTAGAGCACAACATGCACTTACCTTGCTTCAGCAATTTTTAGTCTCCTTATGTATGAAACTTTAAAAGAAAAACTCCTGAAAAGATATTATGACAATAACTACTATTTAGCATGTATGGAGATTACACAGCAATTCATTAAGTAATTATTACAAGCAATCCTTTCTTTTATTTTCATTGATATTTTGTATGTTCAGAGTAATAGGAAAGGTAGGTGGAGAATAAAGATGAGAAGATAGTAGGAAAGCAAAAAAATATGAAGGAAATGGATAAAAGTTCTGAAAGAAAAAGGAACAGTATAAATAAAGACTCAAAGGCAAGAATGAGTAAGCTAGGGAAATGCAAACCAAAATGAGTCTGAGATTCCATCTTACACCCATCAGAATGACTAAGATCAAAAATTCAGGGGACAGCACATGCTGGCAATGAAAGGGGAATTCTCCTCCACTGTTAGGGGAAGTACAATCATGTACAACCACATTGGAAATCAACTTGGCAGTTTCTCAGAAAATTGAGAATAGCTCTACCTAAAGACCCAGCTATACCACTCCTGGGTATGCATCCAAAAGAAGCTTCACCACACCACAAGGACACTTGCTCAAGTATGTTCATAGCATCTTTATTCATAGTAGTCAGAAAGTGGAAACAACTCAGATGTCCCTCAACCAAATAATGGATAAGGAAAATGTGACACATTTACACAATGGACTACTATTCAGATATTAAAAACAAGTAAATCATGCAATTTGTAGGCAAAGAGATCATCCTGAGTAAGGTAACCCAGCCGCAGAAAGACACACATGGTATGTACTCACTTATGAGTGGATATTAGCCATATAGTACAGGATAACCATATTACAACCCACAGATCCAATAAAGCTAAGTAACAAAATTGGTCCAAGGGAGAATGCTTGAATTTTACTTAGAAGAGAAATAGAATCGACTCTGCAAGTGGATGAGGAGAGGGAACTGAGCAGGAAAGGGGGTGGAGAGGGGAATAAGGGAGGGGATCAGGGGAGAGGAGATCAGGAATGAGAGCTAAGAGGGCTGAGAGAGAGAAGAGAAACTGATGGGGGGCATCTTTGAAATAAGCTGGAGACCTCTGAGAGGGTACACTCCTTAGAGAACAAGAGGGTGACTTTAGATGAGACTCCTAGCTGTGAGGGACAGGGAAACAGAAGTAGCCACCTCAAAGAGTGATAGGACTCCCAGTGGAGTGAGAAGTACACCAGCCCACCCACAAAATCTTCGACCCAGAGTACAAGATGTACAGGGATAAAGATGGAACAGTGATGGAGGGAAGAGTCAATCAATGACTGGCACAACTTGAGATCCACTCCATGGGAGAGAGCCAACCCCTGACACTATTAATGATACTCTGACATGCTTGCAGACAGGAGTCTAGCATAATGGTCCTATGAGAGGCTTCATCCTGCAGAGAATCAAACAGTTGCTGAGACCTACATTCAAACATTGGGATGACTGGACTTAGACACACACACACACACACACACACATGCACCTGATTGGCATCTCAGTCTTCACATGAATATCCTAACAAGTGGAGAAGGGACTGCCTTTTGACAAGGACCTATTGCCAGTTTGCGGATCACTTTCCTGGTAGCAGGGTTGCAATGTCTGGCCTCAGTGGAAGAAGTTGCTCCTAGGCCTGATCTGACCTGAGGAACTAGAGTGGGTTGGTACTGGGAAGGGCAGCTCCCCTTTTCTGAGGAGAAGGGGAAAGGGGAGAAGGGGAAGAGAATGGGAATACAGGACTTAGAGGAGAGGAGGGAGGGAGCCACAATCAGATTTTAAAATGAATTAATAAATAAAGAAAAAAGAATGAGGAAGTTAAGCATGAATTCAACAGTAGTACTGAATCAGAAGAAAAATATTGAATATATGGCAGCTTTTCCTGTACACACTCCTTTTAAAGAATCAAATATTTGAAATAGGGGAGGAGAAGTAGCACTATAAAGTTCTCACCTAGCATGTAGTAAGTCCTGTGTTCAATGCAAGTGGGAGCTTGATGTAGGAAGATCAGAGACTCAAGATCATTCTCAGCCTTGTAACAAGTTCAAGGGCAGCCTCAGCTACACAGTTCCCTGTCTCAAAACATGTATGTACACACACACACACACACACCATTTTTTGTTTTGATGGCCACTTTGAAAATAGCAAATCTCAGCTGGCTTGAAAAGAAGATTCAAGATATGGTGGGATTACTACTACTCATTGAACTGATTACTTAATGTGCTTCTCTCCAGACTTAAGATTACTGATTTCTTGCTACATACCTGCAGCTTCTACCCACAGCATGCTGGCCTGATCTTTCTTTAAATGTATTATAGCTCAATGAGGCCTCCAATACTCTGAGTAGAAAATGAAAAGCTGGAAAGTTTATAACATGCCAGCTAAATCCATATATCCTGTGCTTTCAAACCAGCCAGGCACAAGCCAGGTACA
>CAJQZJ010037505.1:1094065-1113238 GCA_907164525.1 Lophiomys imhausi | reverse complement strand
TATAAGTGAATTTAGTAATAAATAAGAGTTAAATAAATAATAATATAGTGTCTCATTCAAACCACCACAGGCAATGCTATGTTAGGATGATACCTTTGAAGAGAAGATAATCTAATGGCAGAGACAGACATTAAAACAAAGTAATTATGAGAAAAGTTTACTCCTTTATATTATGAAGGTAGTAAGTAAAACTCTGATATCAAAGCTAATAAAGCCATGAAATATGTATACATAGAAATTTTGACATCTCAGTCATAAATATAAGTGAATTCTAAACAAAATATCCAGCAATCAAATTTAATAGTACACTAAAGGATGAAATACCACAGGATTCAGTATGTCTAATTTCTCAAATGTCACATTCTTTTCTGTTAGCAAATGACAACTGTAAACTATACTATATCAATAAAGAAGTGAAAAATATCTACTCTACCTAACTGCTCTAGTTACCATTACCTATGAACTTGAAACAGCTCAGAAACATCTGGAAAGAGTGTCGATTATCTTTATAATGTATGAGGGTATATCTTTGAGGGCTTGTCTTGATTTTTAATTTATGGAGGAGGGCCCAACCCATTGTGGGTAGCACCAATCCCTGGGCAGGTCATCATGAGCTACACAAGAAAGCTAGCTCAGGATGAGCCTGCAGGCAAAACCAACAAGAAGAGTCCCTTCACAGTTCCTGATTTTAGTTCCTGCTTGAGTCCCTGCCCTGAATTCCCTCAATAATAGATTTTGACATGTGATATTTGTTTCAGTGATTGACATGTAAGCCAAATAAAACCCTTCCTCCCCTGAGTTGGTTTTTATTGGAATGTTTAAAACATTAGCAGACTAAAGGAAAAAAAAAAAAACAATGACCACCTGATACAGTCTGAATGTTTCCCTCCAAATTTATCTGCTGAACTTAATAACCAATGTGATAATATTAAGACATGAATACTTTAACAATTGATTCCAATGGGAGAGGATTGGTATACACATAAAAACATATGAATACAGGGGGAAATATATTACATGATAACTTTAAAATGTGCCTTTATGAGCCAATGAGTATGTTTGTGGCTTTATCTTGGACTTTCCAGCATCCAAAATTCTTAGAAATAAAAATCTATGGCTTAAAAATACCCAAACTAAGATATTTTGTTATGGGAACTGGGATAGACTAATATACCATCTTTTTTTTATTTTGTGAATTTCATAACATGCACCCTGTTCCCTCTCATCCCCAACCTCCCCTCAGACACATACTCCACCCTTGAAACTTCTCCCAACATAAAAAAAAAAAATCTCATTGTTGAAGCTGCAGTGTGTCTCAGTGTGTCCCACAATATTCCATCATATCCACATTTTTTTTTACTTGCAAATGTTCATTATAATGATTCCCTGGTCTGGTATGAAGCCTCAGGCTTCTGCTAGTTTGTCAGAACTGGAACCTCACTGAACTCCTCTCAGATATACTGTTGTTGTCCTGTGTATTGGAGATCCTGTAGTTTTGGGTCTGTGGAACTGGCATCTTCATGTACTCCAGCAGTTCATCCATGGGGTAAATGCTAGTGTGGGCCAACTCAAAGACCTGGTTCTGAGCCTGCAACCCCACATCCAGGATCAGTTCTACTGTGCTACCCAAGTAAGGTGCAGGGCCTGCTCTCCTGAGTGCTACAGCAGGTAAGGGGCTGGACCAGTTCTCCCCATCTCATTACCCCATCAGGGCCAACTCTTCCACCTGCTACCTGTGTTGAGGGCATCAGAGAGTGGAGGGAATCTCTCTCTTGCCAATACCACTGAAAAACAGACAAAATTCAAGGCTAGCTCTCCCACAGTCACACCCTCGGGGCTGGCTCACCCACATTCCCCCAATCCAGGGCCAGGCAGGGTTCTCCAAGTCTCTAGCTTGCTTCCTGTCCTGGGAGCCCATCTGGTGCTTGCCTAGTGCTGGACTGGTGGTCATCACAGGCTAGCTCCCTGTCTGGGCCACATGGCGCAGAACTGGTGTTGGTCTCTGGTTTGGTTTTTTCCAAGAATGTTAGGCTACTATTCATTCAGATGTTCATAGGTCAGAATACTAAATGTACCTATAGTCTCTCTCCTCTCTGACACCTACTGATGCATATGTGACATAGTATCCACATCTGCAATGCCTCTAGGGGCAGCCTAAGATACCATCTTAATGATTTTTTTCCATAAAATATTAGTAAATGTAAAAACCAAATAGATAATCACACTGACTCCAGATCTTCTGAGTTAGATGAATAGTTCAGACATATCTCTGGAACTGTACAGAGTATTGAAGGCTCTCAGCTTTCCAAGAAAAAGACTACACTGCTCTCAGCCTCCATCTTATTATTCCTGCAGATAGGCCTGCAACAAAGATTTTCCTCTTCTCTTTCTTGTGCCCCTAGAGGCTCAATCCATTGCTAACTCCTTAGAACTGCTCACTCCTCTAGGTCCACTGGGAACTTCACAAGTGCCAGCCCTGTTATTGGGCTACAGAATTTCCTGGTATGGAAGTACTCTCTGTTGTCCCATGACCATGTTGGTTGTCGGAGGGCTTTAATTGAACTGCATGCCAATAGCCCAGACATTGGTACAAATGTCTCTTTTCTTTTCTTCCCATGAAGGAAAATGGAGAAAAATCACTCCTATTGCTTATTTCCCCACCCCAGTGCTTTAACAATACTGTAAAGTATACTATCATGTCCATTGAACATATGTGGCACTGAGGACCAGAGAGATCAAATTACTATGGTCACAATGTTCCTAAATTACAGAGCCCTCCAGAGGCCTATGTTTCAATCATTGGATATTTTTCTCACATAGTTGGACATAAGCCCAGGCAAGAAACCTTATGAACTTATCCTGTTCAATTTCTTAGCTTCCACTGAAAAGGCTTTTTTAAGCCAATAGGGGAGGCTCATCTTGAGCCATGTAATAATGGCATTAACCACCTGAGGACTGACATTTCTTTTTCTAATGTATTACTTTCCTCATATATTACATCCTGACCACAGCTTCCCCTACCTCCTCTTCCCTTAGTCTCCCCCCACCCCCCACCTCACCTCTAATCTAGATTTATTCCTCCTCCATTTCTCTTCAGAAAACTGCAGGCCTGATAAGGATATCAATCAAACATTGCATATCAAGTTGCAATAAGATGTTCAACTAGGTACATCCCCTCATATTAAGGCTGAACCTAGCTCCCTGATTGTCACTTCAAGCTCTTTGAGCCCCTATGAGTCCTTGCAAGGTGATAGATTAATATAAATTAGATTTAGCAACTATCTAAGGGCTTCTGATACAGTCTCTTAATATGGGGCATGAAGATCAACTTGGCTGTGGGCAATTGGTGTAGCAGCATATGGACTAAAAACAAGGTTTATGGTCTGGCATTGTTTTCAGCTGCTAATAGCCTTACAAAGTGGGCAGAGGCCAGATCAGGCTGAAGCCAGGTGAAACAAGGATAGACCCTATTTAAGGACAAAGTGGGTGGAGCCCAAGAGTTCCCACGCTAGAGATGAGGAGATGCATGGCAGCTTGTATCATCTGATGGATAAAATGCTGGTGGACTGAAAAGCTGATCTGAAACAGAGCTGAAAAGTTATGGCCAGCTTTCCCTGAGGTAGAAAGAAGCTGGTGAGCAGAGAAGGCCTCAGCAAAGCAGCAAAATGTTTAAACCCTGTGGCACAGTTTCTGCCTAGAGAGGTTCAACAGTTCAAACAGTGGCCTGAATGGAACTGTGGCAGCCTCAAACACTGAGGCAGAGCAACTGAGTTGCTAATACAAGCTGAATAAGTTGGCTTACGGACAGCTGAGGCCTTCCAGAGAGAAGAAAGCCTCAAGCCTCATTGAAAGTGAGGCTTCCAATTTACTGTAAAGGACCTACATCTGAGATATTCCTGAAGAAAGACGGTTGACTAAGTTCCTTAAAGGATCTACCCCTGAGATGTTCCTGACAACTGAGGACCTGCCCCAGAGACTGTGTTCCTGACAACTGAGGACCTGCCCCAGAGTGTATCCTTCTAAAAGGTTAGGATTAGTCATTCGATATTAGTTTTTATAGGTATTGGTAGGTTTAGTTGTTAGGCAACAGGGGTTATAGTCATTCTTAGGGTTAGTAGTTAGGTAATTGTTTGTATTTGTTATAAGTACATATAGTTATTAAGAAATACATATTGGATAATTAAAAGATTTGTCAATAAGCCCTGGTTAGTTGATTCTGTGAGCCATTTTCTTGTGGCATTCTTGAACCCTCTGACCCCTACAGTCCTTCCTCACCCTCTCAGCACGATTCCCTGAACTCCTCCTAATGTTTGACTGTGGTTCTCTGCATCTGCTCCCATCAGTTGTTGGTTGAAGTCTTTCTAATGACAATTATGCTATGTTCTGGTCTACAAGTATAGCAGAGTATAATTAGGAATCACTTAATTGAGTTTTGTTTTTTTTGGGTTCTTTGTTGTTGTCGGTGTGTGTGTGTGTGTGTGTGTGTGTGTGTACTGGTTGTGTTTGGTTCTATCCTAGGTCTCTTGACTATCCAGCTTCTGGTTTCTGGTCGTGCAGGTAGTGTCAGGCATATACTCCATTTCATGACATGGGTTCATTGGTTGGCCACTCTCACAAGTTCTGCACCACCTTTACCCCAGCACATCTTATAGGTAAGACAAATTGTAGGTCAAAAGTTTCATGGCTGGGTTGACATCCCAATCCCTTGCCTGGAAGCCCTTGCCTGGTTACAGAAGATGGCTGGTTTAGACTCTATATCCCCCATTACTAGGAGTTGAAACTAGGGTCACCCTCACAGATTCCTGGGATTTCTATCTTGCCCCTGAAATGACCACCTATTCCAATCACTTCTCCTAGTACTCTCTTACTCCATCCCCTGACCTGACCCCTCCTGTTCCCATCATCACCCCACCAGACTCCATGCCACCCATCTACCCTCAGAATCTATTCTGTTTTTCCTTCCTAGGGAGATTTATGTGTCTCCTCTTGAGCCCTCCTTGTTTCTTAGCCTGTCTGGATCTGTAGATTATAGCATGTTTATCCTTTACTTTATAACTAATATCTACTTATAAGTGAGTACATAACATGTTTGTCTTTCTGAGTAGGGGTTACCTTACTAGGATTATTTTTTTTAGCTCCATCCATTTGCAGATAAAATTTTAGGATGTTAATTTCTTTAATATCTAAATAATACTCCATTGTGTAAATGTATCACATTTTCTTTATCCAGTCTTCAGTTCAGGGACATCAGTATTGTTTCTAGTAACTGGATATAAAAAATAAAGCTGCTATGAACATAGTTGAGCAAATGTTCTTGTGGTCTGGTGGAGCTTCTTTTGGGTATATGCCCAGGAGTGGTATAACTGGGTCTTGAGGTGGAGCTATTCACAGATTTCTGAGTTATCACCAGAGTGATTTCCAAAGTAGTTGTAAAAGTTTGCACTCCCACCAGAATTGGAGAAGTGTTCCTTTTTCTCCACATCCTCCTCAGCATGTGATGTCATTTGGGTTTTTGTTCTTAGCCATTCTGATTGGTATAGGATGGAATCTCAGAGTCATTTTGAGTTACATTTCCTTGATGACTAAGGATGTTGAGCATTTCAAGTGTCTCTCGGCCATTAGAAATTACTCTGTTGAGAATTCTCTGTTTAGCTCTGTACCCCATTTTTAATTGGGTATTTGGTTGGTTGATGTCTAGTTGGAGTTCTTTCTATGTTTTGTAAGCTATCCCTCTGTCAGATGAGGAGTTGATGAAAATATCTTCCAATTCTCTAGGCTGCCATTTTGTCCTATTGATGGAGAAGGACTGATATTTCTTACAGGACTCCATGTGATCTCCCAGGCCTAGAATTAGTTTTGCTACCACTCTCTTAGATTCTGGAGAGAATCCCTTCCTCAGACCCACAATACTAAGATTACAACCCTGCTAAGTGAGGAAAGGATAGTCCTATGGTCTCAAAAGTATCATCACCTGGGTGGCATTAAAGAAGTTCAGAACCTAATGATTTTTCAAGTGACTCTAATCCTTAAGCAGTTAGAGGGATTGGGTGGCCTTCAACCTGCAAGAGAACTATTCATATAATTTCTCGGAATAACTATATTTCACACTATGAAATCTGGACACATTTTCTCATATTTTTATCACACTAAATGTGGACCAAGGTTTGCTGCCCTATGACAGGTCTTCTAACACTAAGGATACTGATGAGTCACAAATTTTGCCTCTAAAGGCCCTTCAATCTAGAAAAAAGGGAAGACAAGTAAATGAATACTTACATTTTGAGTGGTACAGTTTTTAGCACATAATAAATGCCCATTGAAAAGAAAACAAAGTAGGGATCCCATGGATGAGAGTGAAGTGCATCCACAAGTAAATCAGAGGTTGGTGTGGGAACACATAGAAAAGTAATTGCTTCTGTGCATTGAAGATAATGTTTCAGTTCAAGCTCAAAGGATTGATAGGCAGAGAATGAGAAGATATTCTATGGAGTAAAGTAAAAATCCTGGAAGAGCACTGTAGTGATGTATTATTATTAAAATCTCTCTTATATTTTAAGAGACTGAAACGTTTGCCTCATGGGCAGAGTTAATAGTACATTTTCCAGGTCCCTTAAGACTGCTATCCTGCTGTGTAGTTAGCCTGTTTGTTTAACCTGCCTTTAAGGGAACAATGTAACAACCAACCTTTCTTGCCTGGATTTCCCATGTAGTAAACTTTTACAACTAAAACTAATACATAGCTTCAATCTTAAAGTATGACCTCTTCTGGCCCCTCTTTGTATGTTTTAATAATCATTTTCTGAAAACAGCAAATATAGGTAGAAAGCAGCCTTATAAAATGAATAGCCACCATAAATTTGAACATAACAAGGATTTTGGTTGATAAACAGTGATATTTTTTGTATTTTTTTTTAATCTGGGTCAACTGGGGTCAGTGATTTAATATCTTGTAAGATTGTTAATGTTTTTCCGTATACCATTCCTCATTTCTTCCTGATTTGATGCTTTCTGTTCTGTTCAATAAAAGAAAGAGCAAAACCCATTGTTAGAACATATATAGACACAGAGAGAGGAGCAGAGTCACAAGACAGCCTTTAGGAAGGCAGAATTTCAGACTCACACAAAAGAGAGACATAGGACAAGAGAAGACATGGGGAGAATGAGGTAGAGAATTCAAACCTGTGCTCACTACTGGTAAACTAACATCAAGGAAAAGTACTTTGATTTGTTTCCTTATTGTAACACCAATGCATTACTGGTGACTCTGAGTTTATTACTGATGAATTCAAACTGATTCAGTGCACATAGGTTAGGTTAAAGGAACTCCACACAGTCCGTGTTTGCCATGAGTTCTTACAACAAGGATAGGAGAGGGAAACACCAGGGTGTGAGGAATAAGTAAGCCCAGCTCTGTCAGGATCTCACTCTGCCTCATTTGGCCCATTCTCCTGTGAGACAATTCTACTGATCCATCCAATGCACATATTGCTTAGAGACAGGGGCTCTGGCCTTTAAAAGGGCATTCTCAGCCCAGTGAGGAGCACACTAGGGCATAGAAAATGAAATCACATTCAATAACTAGCTATTTGAAGATTTTTCTTCCTAGGCTAGTTTACACAGTTCCAGAGAGAACAGCAGTGTCCTCCTTCAAGAAGAGCTTGGTCGTGTTCTGCAATCCAAAGCTTTGACTGACCTGCATGCTCTATGAAGTATGACACTCCAGGTTCTGCTGGCCAACTTCCTGCAGATCCTGCTCTAGGCTAACTACAGCACAGCCAGACCCTGCAAGCATGCTTGGAAATCCTTCTCTCAAAGACTTTCTCAGCCTTGGAGGAATGCCTGTAAACCTGTCCTATATAAGAGATTGAAAAAGTCCAAGAAATAGGAAGAAGTAGGGCCAGCAGAGAAATACAGGGCATAATTGTTCAGGGAAAAGATGACACACAGCCCTACATCCAGAACTGTGTACTCTACTGTGGAAACTGAATCAGAAAATAAAATAATAGTTTCACAGGAAAGAAATGCTCAACATCCTTAGTCATCAGGGAAATTCAAATCAAAACGACTCTGAGATTCCACATCATTACCCCCCACCTCTGTCAGAATGGCTAAGATAAAAAAACTCAAGTGCCCTCCCCAAAAAAAGAGGGCAATTGTCCCAGGGTTGGGATTGGGGCAGGGCTCTGTTCTTATCTTTCCAGGAGAACTGAAGCGTCCATTAGGGGAGCCCGGGGACGGCTGGACAGCGGAAACCTCAGCAGAGAGCAGAATCAGGCACCAAGGAGGACGAGTGACCCAGTTGATTCTGCCTGGCAGACTTCCTCAATAGCTGTCTCCATGGGGGCCTGCAACCACCACGGCAATCCAATGTCGCTGGGACCGTTCAGCTCTACACAATTCCCAGCCGGAACCTCAGTGAAGCCTGAAAGATCAGCTTCTGCCTACAAACCCCTTAGGTCATCTAAACAGCTGAGAACAGAAGGACTGAAAATAAAAGGATTGTACTAACATTTTTAACCATTTTTTCCATTTGAGTTCGGGCCCCAAACAGGTCTACTATGACCCAAATCAGCAGGAAGTCACTTTAAGAGAGCGACTTCCCATGCCCAGAGGGTGGGGAAGGTGTTTCTCCACCCTTCTTTTTGGTTATTTGAAGGATAACTGAAAACTCCGATATTTAAGGGAAGAGATTACAAGCTGATAAATGGTCCTGTTTAATGAGTTTTGGAGGTTAGCCCCAGGGACTTCCTACTTTTCTGTATCCTTCTTCCTCTCCTACGTAGGAGTGCATAGGCTGGAGAAAAATGAGATATAGACATAGCACAGGAAGGTCCAAGAAGAAGGGGCAGATTATTGAATATGCCCTTATACCTTTGTATACTGATACAAAATTAGTAGTTTATTAGGCTAAAGTGGTATTGACCATTGTTTATTGTGCAAAAATAAGATTGTATTGGATTACATCGGTAGTGATCTTTGTATATTAATACAAAATTAAGATTACAGTTGGCCACAATGGTATTGACCCTTGTATATGGACGTAATATTAAGATTGTATTGGGCTACATAGGCATTGATCTTTGTATATTGATACATAATTAAGAGTATATTTAACCACAATTGAATAGATCTTTGTATATTGATACAAATTTAAAGGTAACGCTTCCTAATGGTATCATACCTAGAGATACTTAAAAATAAAATGTGAAGCTCTGGCCTCTTGATACCAACCGTCTAAAACGGTCTAGGATAGTTAAGTAAAACAAACTCCTAGTCATGCAAACATGTCACTTTGTTAGCTACTATGACAGTCTATCACAGATATTCTCTAAACTACCCAGTAATCAAGTTGCTAAGAGACAAGCAACATTTGCTTATCTAAATACAAGAGATGGATAGGGCATCTTCAAACACCCCAAGAGATCTGCAGAATATGGCATTCAAAGATGTTATCTTAAATTAAGATTTTCTTTTCTTCTTCTTTTTTTTGATATCGAGACATATCAGCGCCTGACAGCACCCCCTATTCTACTCCAAGTAGAAGATAAGCATCAAAGAACCTCCACTGTAAGATGGTTGAATTAGTGGCAAGCCTATCTCTTGGCATGAAAAAACCCCTTGCACCAACTGCAGACAGACTGCTGTCCAAAAAGGACAAAACTTGGTAGCAGGGAAGTCAACAGCCTAACTCTGCCAAGACAGGGTAGGTGAGTCCTTCATAATCCCTGCTCTATAACAAATGTCTGTCAGAGAAACAGGACCCAAAGGCTGAAGACTGATGCAGGAATGTATGGAGAGAAAATGGGAACTATCCAGGCAGTCATTGGTATGTCCTTTCTTAGTTTTGGAAGCTGCAGGCCCTGCACTTCCTATATAAGCAGATATATTTATCCCTCTCAGGTCTCTGAGGTGGTTGAAGCATAGACAGCTAGAGTCTCATAGTTAAATTTTGAGTTGTTTAGTAATCAAGAGGGTGTTATAGATCTAAGAAGATACTCTTAAAAGTGTGTTGCAAGTTAATATGAATGTTGAGTCAGATATAGACCTTTAAACTCATGGAGATGGTTAGATAGTAGAATGTTAAAGTCAGGGGCCAAATATGTATAAACTGGACATTTGGAAGGTATACTGGGCCATTTAACTCTCATAAATGTGGCATATTATCTGTTGTTTTGTATAATACTGTTATAAGAGAAGGAACCATCTGTTGGACTGAAAGGGGAAACTTCTGGGAGGAAGAGGGTGGAAGGGCAGGATAGGGAGGGGTTTGTGACTGAGATGTAACTTGAAGAAAAAAAAATAAAGTATTTATATAAAAAAAACTCAAGTGATAGCACATGCTGGAGAGGATGCAGAGAAAGGGGAACACTCCTCCACTGTTGGTGGGAGTACAAACTTGTACAACCACTTTGGAAATCAGTCTGGTGATATCTCAGAAAACTAGGAATACTTTTACCTCAAGACCCAGCCATACTGCTCATGGGCATATATCCAAAAGATATATCACCAAATCACAAGGACATCAGCTCAACTATGTCCATAGAAGCTTTATTAATAATTGCCAGAAAGTAGAAACAACCCAGATAGATGTCCTTCAATCGAAGAATGAATAAAAAAACAAAAACTGTGGTACATTTACACAATGGAATACTGCTCATCTATCAGAAACAAGGAAATCATCCAATTTGCAACCAAATGGATGGAACTAGAAAATCTCTTCCTGAGTGAACAACCCAGAACCAGAAAGATACACTTATAACTGGATATTAACCATATAGTACAGGATAACTATCCTACAATCTAGATCCAAAGGAACAGGAACCTAGTATAACTACACTATCCAAAACTTCAGGCAACATCGGATCAAAACAGATGCTGAGACACACCAAACTTTAAGTGGAGCTCTGGGAGTTATGCATAAGAGAGGGGGGAGGAACAGAGACCTGGAGGGGTCAAGAACACCACATGACAATAAAATCAACCAACCTAGGCCCTTAGAGGCTTACAGAGAATGAAACACTAACCAAAAAACAAAACCAAAAAAGCATATATATACACTGAACCTAGACCCCCTACACATATATAGCTGATAGGCAACTTGGTCTTTATACAGATCCCTTAACAAGTGGAGTCATGGGAGGGGCTATCTCTGTCATGGACTCTGTTGCCTGGTAGTGGATCACCTTACCCTAGCTGGGCTGCCATCCATGTCAGGCTCCAGTGCAAGAGGAAGCTCTTATCCCTCATGTGACTGATGAACTTAGGGGTTGTTGATATGTGGAGGACTCTCCCCCAGAAGAAGGAGAGGAGGGAGAGGGGGAAGAGGGTGGGAGGGTGGGACTGGGTGAGGAGAAAGGAGGGAGCTGTGATTGAGATGTAACTTGAATAAATAAATTTTTAAAGATTTTTTTAAAAAGAAAATTACTTGGTATTATAAAAAATAACTCATATTTTAAATCACTACCCATCATCCTAATTTATAGTTAACCAAGAATACTGGCTCCATAATAACTAGAAATACTATTTTGAGAATTATATATTATCTCAAAGGTATTAAGTATTTAAGACAGTTGACAACTGGTAATTGTTAGTATTATTTGGTATTGTTATTACATTATAATTATTGTTAAATATACCACACAGGGAAAATTAACACTAGAGGATAGCTGAAAATAAAGATGAAGCCATATCCAAGAAGGCCTATGTGTTACAGCAAAAAGACAACATTTTACTGGCAATATAGTTCAGTTGTAGGGGATGTGCCTACCACTGAATTACAAAGACCTGGATTTGATATCTAACACTGCAAAAAAGTTACACATAATCATTTACATGATCTTGAGCCTCTCATTTAATTTATCCCCTTGTCATCAGCTACATGGACTATCAGTACTAAACAGAGTGTTTTGACTACTTTATGGAGATGAATTGAAGGACAACAAGGATATGGAAATCAGATAAATCAATGAACTATTCATCATAAAATGAACACAAGGTAAAGAAAAAATGGCAGTTTGAAATGTAGTCACAGCACTGGAGTTAGCAATAAGTAAATATATACAAAATATATCCAGAAGACAAAATATCTACAACTGTCATTGGGTAATACATTGGGGAAAGAAAACAAAGTGTGAGGAGAGTAAAGCCAAGTACATTATTCGAGACCTTATGACCATGTTAAAAAAACATATGTGCATGTGTTCTAATAACAAAGGGACCCATTAAAAGACTTAAGCTGGGATTAGATATGATCAAATTTTATTTTACAAAGTTCTTTAAATTTCTAGGTAGAGAAAATTTTAGAGAGAAACAAAAACAAGTAAGATCACTAATTTAGGTAACTTAAAATTATCCTAGGGACTTGAGATGTAACTGTAGTTAGTAAGGTGCTTACCTCCATGCACGAAGCCTTGTGTTTGATACCCAGCAACATATAAGGCAGAGGTGGTGGCACCTAACTGTAATCCCAGCATTTGAGAGGCTAAGGCAGAAAGATGACTGTGATTCTGACACCAGTCTACACTACAGTGTGCAACCCTGTCTTAGTTCTATTGCTGTGATAAAACCTCAGGACCAACAAAACTTGGAAACCATTTAAACTGGAGCTCACAGTTGCAGGGAGTTAGAATCCACAATTGTTATGAAAGAAAGTTACTGGTGCAGTAGGTGAGAGCTTACATCTTGATCTATAAGCACAAGACAGAGAGGGAAAAGGGAAAAAACCTGGGAATGGTGTGGCTTTTGAAACCTCAAAGTGTACTCCTAGAGAAACACCTCCTCAAAAAAGACCATACCCCCTAATCCTTCCCAAACAGTTCCAACAAATGAGGGTGAAGTATTCAAATATGTGAGCCTATGTGTCCCCCCCATAGGAACATTCTCATTCAAACCACCACGTTATCAAAACAAAAAAATCAGTGAAATAAACAGATAGTAAATAAGTATTTTTAAAAGACCTAGGAAATAACTAAAACTCTGTTTAGTGTGTTATTTGGGTGGGTAGTCATTTACAAATAGAAAAGCTAAATTATTTGAACACAAGTAGATTTTAGGAGGAAGATTGGAGACTTTGTTTTTATAATAACAAGAGACAATTTTCATATAGTCATATTAAGAAGCAGAGAGGTGGGGAGAGAAGAAATTACTCAAGTCAAATACTCATCAGGCTTATTCCTTTCTTTTCTTTCATCTGCAGTTGCTCTGGAGATAATGAAAGTCTTAAGTATAGTACCCACTCAGAGGAATCTTACAGACTTTGGTCCTGAACAAAACCAGTCTCCTACTTTGGAAGAAGGGACAAGATCTCACTGCTTAGCCCTAACTGTCTTTGAAAAAATAACAACATTTCCTGATGCTGGGATTACAGGCATAAACTTACTACATGTAGCCCATTTTCAAATTCATCTCTAAATAAAATGTAGCTTTCTCAGATTTAGCAATGAAAGTACTTGAGAATGAAAGAATGGCTCAGAAAAACCTAGACTTGGACAGTAGATTTGTTGAAGACTTTATCTTTGATGGAATTCATACTCTTAGAAAGCATGTAAGTTCTTTGTTTTAAAAAACTGGCAAGTGCCTGATTAGGACATAATGAAACCTCAGATACTTAAACAAAACTACAAATAAAAAGATCCTGGGTCCTTGGATGCAATGTCCCAAATACCAAGCATTTTTATTTAGACTATTTGCTATTTGACCAGAGAGAAAATCGAATTAAACATCAAAAGCTGTCTTATAAGATAATTTTGTTTTGTTTTGTTTTGTTTTGTTTTGTTTGAAACAAGGTTTCTCTGCATATCCATGACTGAAATGGACTCACTTTTAGACCAGGCTGGCCTTGAACTCATAGAGTTCCTCTGCCTCCCGAGTGCTGGGATTAAAGGCATGTGCCACCATGCCCAGCTTTAATAGTTATCTTTGAAATTGGAATGTGCAAATTAAATTATCTTAATATGATTTAGAAGCTGACAAAAACTCCAAGAACCTTCCAGGAGGTAAAAAATGTCTGCCACTTCTTAAACAACCTGCTTAGAAAATCATGTTCACCATACTACTCCCAGAGACATGTTAAGTTTAAAGGGTTCTAACATCTGCATTGAACCAGCAACATTCATCTCTGTAACATAAGGAAGTAAGTAACAAATGCGATTCACATCACTATTTACACAATCTCTACTGAGAAACATAATAACTTCATGCACAAACTCTTTTCACACTCCCACTGCATTGTCTTCCTTTTCCAAACAGGTTACAAAACACATTCAAGGACACCTCTCAAAATGAGCTCTGAGCAAAGCTTCCCTTCACACAAAAGCCTATCCACCTCTTAAAAGACTAAAATTAGAAAGGCATTGTCTGTCACAAAAATGGAAGCAACGCGGCCAGCCCATTGTGCACAATTCTTCAAGGCAGGCACAACTACCTTTCCTCGGTTTCCTTGAGCAATGACATTCTGTGAAATACATCAGGCTACCAGCCCTCTAATTGGTCCCTTGGAAAGACCATTTTCTCACCGTTAACTTTAGGCCTTAGAAGGAATCAGTCCTTCTACAGTCTCTCTTCCTTATATCGCAAGGCAGTAGCTTCTGTTTCTTCTACTTGTTTGCTGGTGCAATGTCAGCTCAGCCTTGGGAAAACTGAGAATTTTCCTTTCCTCTTTCAACTCCTGCATTTCTCTAGTGCATTTAAGTTCCATCTAATAATTTGCTGAGAGAGGCAGCACTACATAGTGCCAACCTGAGAGACACGTAGTAATTTCTAGTATGAGACCTCTGCTTACTAGCCACATAGCCCTGGACAATGATTTAATACTTCTCAGTTTTCCCAACCATAGATGGAAACAAGCACACAAAATCTGTTCTACCTCATAGAGTAATGGTAAAAATGAAATTAAATCTTGTGACAACAATAATGACAATAATAACAAAACCCCAAAGTATTTAAAACTCATTGAAAGCCCCTTCATGAAATATATTATTTCATTTAATTCAACATGAGCAACTTGAAAAATTATATAGAATGTTAAAGTAGCCGTATACCCATGCCCACTGTCTCTCAAATCAGTCAGGCTCAAGAGGCATTGCTAAGCACTTTGAAGTGTTTACTACATCTCTTCCAACTATACACAGTTCTATTTATTATACTTCCATTCTTTTTAATATTATTTTGTACTTCTATATTTCATGAAGGCAAAAATGTAGTCTTTTACAAAGAAATATCAAATTTAAAGATATCCATCAAAGCAATTCCAATTCTAACTTATTCACTTATCAACTATTTCATTTTATATATACACATATTGTTTATTAAATTTTAACATACAAAAATAATTTATGGTATTATTCATAGAGTAAGCCATGCCAAAAGTAAAAACTCTATCTCATTGTTTCTTAACTAGGAACAGTATTCAAAATCAGAACAGTGGTCTCATATCAATAAGCACATTTGAAAACTATTTTATTGGACACAAATGGCTACTTACCAAATATTTTTATTTTCTTCCTTTGCATTATACAGTAGAATTACATACTTTGATCCACATCTAGTCACCTTCACTCACCCTAACAAACCATGTACACTATATATGACCATATGCTATGTGACTAGTTTCAGACAACCACACATGAGCAGTTACTCGGGTCACTATTTGGATGGAAGTTTTAAGAACCAGAACATCATATAGTCACTATCCATCTGTCAAAGTAACCAACAATGCTCATGGTCACAGTTACTCTGTCAAATAGATACTAGAGTTCTGGTGACATAGACCATGAGGCAACCAGAAATCTGTAGTGACAATGAGAAATGCGCCTTTGTTTACTGGCATTTCCTATAAATGGAATGTGTGCCATTTTCTATATAGTTCTTTTCATTTGGTCCAATATTCAAAGTTCATTTAAGCTACAACAGTACATTCTTTATATGGGCAAACAATAGTTAATACCACATTATGTGAATATTTATGTATATCTACATAAATACACATACACACACCCTATTTACCCGTGGCACTCTTTTGAACTGTTTCCTACTTTTGATCTATTAAAAAATAAGGCTATTATATAACTCTCATAATTGTGGCCTATTTATTTCTGTTGTTTTGCATTGTATTTATTGTTATAAGAGAAAGAACCATTTGTCGGACTGAAAGGGGGAGCTGTTGGGGGGAAAAGATATACCTTAAACTTAAAAAAAAGGATGAGGATGGGGTAGTTGAGGGGGAAGCGGGTGGAAGGGTGAGACAGGAGGGGGGAGTAGGGAGGGGATTGTGATTGAGATGTAACTTGAAGAAATAAAAAATAAAAATTATTTTAAAAATAAAATAATAAAAATGAAAACAG
This sequence comes from Lophiomys imhausi, assembly GCA_907164525.1. Lineage (NCBI taxonomy): Eukaryota > Metazoa > Chordata > Mammalia > Rodentia > Muridae > Lophiomys > Lophiomys imhausi. The sequence goes on along the minus strand of CAJQZJ010037505.1, from coordinate 1,096,898 downwards.
GAGAAAAAAGAAAAACAAAAAAAAGGCTATTTATTATGAACATTTGTTTCAATTAGCAATAATCACGCCTCGGATAAACCTCATTGGCTACGATACTGCCACTGTGCAAAGCTATATGAACATTTGTATATAAGATTTTTGTGGAACTATATTTTGATTTCTTTTAAAATACACAGCATGGAGTAGAATTGTTTTGTCTTATATAACTATCTTTAACTTCTTCAGTAAGTGTCATACTGCTTTCCAGCACAGATGTACCTATTTTACATTCCTATCAGTAATATATTGAGTATTTCAACTTCTCCATTTCGTTGTCTTTTTTTTTCTTTTTATTTTTTATTTCTACTGTTGGTTTGGTGAGACATAGTTTTACTATATAGCCCTGGTTGTCCTGCAACTTATTTTGTAGACCAGGCTAGCCTCAAACTCACAGAGGTCCACCTGCTTCTGCCTCCTGAGTCCTGGAAATAAAGATGTGTGCCACCATGCCTGGCTCATTTTCTTTCTTATTATAGCCAGTCTAGTAGGTGTGGAGTCATATTTTATTGTGATTTTGATCTGTAGGTACAGAAAACTATTTTAAAACAAATGTTTTCATGTATATTTTAAAAATATTTTCATGTAAGTTTAGAAATTTAAAACAGCTTCCAAAGCTGGACAGAACAAGGAAAAAAGTTTATTGAAATTTTAGTGTTCTTCCAAGTAAAATTTTAACAGTAAACATGTCTAAGTAGATCCAATAAGCAAATTGTTCTAATATATCAGTTTATACTTTACACGTAATCTATCTCATTACAAAATAAAGTAAAGCAACTAAAAACTACACAAATTTATTTGAGTAAAAATAAGATGAGAGAGACAGAAAAAAATGGAGAGGAAAATGAAGGAATGACAAAATTAGCACAGGAACATATATAAACAGACATTTGTCAAAAGTAGGGCACACATGTGCACTTTGAAAATTACAGAAAAATAAAAAATACATAAAGTTCATATTGAATCACAGGTTATACCCTTCTCCAAGTTACTCCATATTGTATAATACAGGGATATTTTGAGGATTCTTTGAAACAAGGCCTCATTATACAATCCTGGCTGGCCTAGGACTCACTTTGTAGACCAGGCTACTCTTGAACTCACAGAGATCAGCCTGCATCTGCTCCTGGAATGATGGATTAAAGGTATGTGCTACAATACCTAGCCTAAAACTTTATTTTTGAGCTAAGAGACTCCATTTTACAAGCAAATTGTGAGTCTATTTTGAAGATGCAGGATGACTTGGCACCTATGTGGACCTGTAAACCCCACTGACTGTCTGGAACCATCCAAGAAGCACAAGGTGATCAACTGCTTATGCCTGGGTGATTTGAAAATGTAGAAGAATGTAAGGATATAAAAATAATATCAGAAAACGTATTGAAAATGCCAGATCAAAGAAAGGATACACCCCCACAAGGACCCCATAAACAGGTAACTCTCAGTACTGTGATGGTGACAACTCCCACAGATCTATCATCAGGTTGCTCAGTGTGTGCATCAAGGAACAGCATACAGGAACAAAGAGCATTCTTGATTGGTCTCAGGGCTTTACCTCAGTTTAGCCCCTAGTGTCGACTTGGCCTTCTCGTTTGTGATCCATCTGTCTGTCCATCTTCCTGTTCATCTGTCCTGACCTGCGATCTAACTATCCATCCCTTCATCCGAATCCCAGTCCTATTCTTTTGCTTCTACAGTTAAACTCTCCCCTGTAGCCCTGCTCTCAAACCAATGCCACTCTCAGCCACCACTATTTCTTAGCTTCTTTCCTATACCTAGGTATGGTTCTTATTAATATGGATCCCATTTCCATGTCTGTCAGCCTATCTCCAAAACCTCTTGAATCCTGCCATCGCTTTGTAACCCTTTATAGCCAATCTGTAATATGCATATAGATAGATACATAAATAGATAGATAGATAGATAGATTTACTATATTGTGTATGCTATGATATTAATATTAATGATTAAGGATTAAGACTGGATTGAAAGAACCTGTTTTATATAACCAGGATTACCAAGGAAAGAGTGAGTATATGGCAAATAGTTGCCACTGATACCACTTGACCTTGTGAATGTGTATTGTTATTAAATATTCTGACATTGTGGAAAAACACAATGTATCTATGTCTCTGACCTAGTGTGCTCATGACAATTCCTACTTGTACAATCCATAACTGGGTATCTGTACATATTAGTGAAGAGGCACTAGTGAAACTGTTCCCATTTCACTATTTGGTGGAGCTATGTCATCAAAATACAAAAAAAATGGGATTTGTTAAAATTCTATATTCCCAGGTAGGAACTCGATGTGTAAAACTTTTTCAGATGATTATATTTGGTAAGCAAGCTTTGCAACCAACTATGGAAAATAATCTGTTGTATCTAACAGTAAGAAAGATACAATGACATTCAACAGCTACTTTTCATGGTATTTCTCATTGCAAGGAAATAAAGCATAAACGAAAGTATACTCTGGGAAATAACTAGCCAACCAAAGCTTGGGTATCAACTAAACATTTCAATGATCTAGTCTAATCTAAGAGTAAAATATATTGTATATCCCATAAAAGAATACTCAAACTCAAACTTTTGTATAAAGTTTCAACAAATTAAGACAACCTTTGTGAGCCTCAGTTCACAAACCTCTAAACCACTGGTTCACAAACCATCATGTACAAAGAGTTCCTAGTAAATCGTGCTAAATGAAGATTCTGATTAGTAAGTAGGGAAGAAAAGTAGCAGGGCATGTGGATTGGTTTGGAAAAGGAGTTTGCACCTAATTGCCCTTCAAGAA
>CAJQZJ010037505.1:1070018-1092329 GCA_907164525.1 Lophiomys imhausi | reverse complement strand
GTGAGGCAAGGCAAGACAACTCTGCTAGGAAAATGGGGCCAGAGGGAAGCAACAGATTCTAAATCTGAAATAGTTCCTGGTCGAATTGTTAGGGAATCCACTTGAGGACCAAGCAGCCCATCAGCTTCATATGTGCAATGGGCCTAGGACCAGTCCATGCTAGTTCTTTAGTTGGCAGTTCAGTCTCTATGAGCCCACCTCTGACTGAGTTAATTGGCTATGTAGGTCTTTTTGTGGGGTCCTGGCTCCTCCAACTCCCTCGAACATTCCTCTAACTCTTCTACAAGACTCCTGATGCTAATAATGTTGGCAAATTCTAACTGTTTTTAGAAGCAATTATTGTGAAGACAAGTATAGCTTTCAGGCAATCCTCCATGAATATTTTGTCTTAACATTAGGCTTTTACCAAAAGATCAATGCTAAATTTTTAATTAAAAATCCAGAACACCTCTATTGTGTGTTTTCACCATGAATCAAAGTTTGGTTTGAATTTTGGTGTGTGCTGTTCTTCCCCCTGCCCCATGCACACTCACCCTGAGCGTATACATGGTCAGCCAGTTGCCATTTTGAAGTAGATATTACTTTGGTCCAATTTTTCCAATTAATTGACCAAAGTTATACAATTATATCTCAGTCTGTGTTCTTAGTAACATAGCTCTTATCATTCCATAATAGAAGCAGAAAAGAAAGGGTCATAAGATTCTCATCTGAGATTCCAGTCATTACTTCTTCGTACCCCTCCCCAGCTGGGAGTGAACATATAGAAAGGAGGCTAACTGAATGTGAGACTCCATGGTCAAGCTTCCACAGGGTCATGAACCCATCTTGGGACTCTACAGTGACACTACTGTTCTGCAGTCACTCACATTCCTGTAAGGAACCTTTCACCCTGGGCATGCCATCAACCATAAATAAAAGCATTGATATAGCAAGACGGATTTCAGTGAGGTATGCTTCGTTCTGACATTGCTGCCTTATCTGGGCTGAATCTGGGTTAAAGTTTGTTCATATCATTCCAAGTAAGTTTATCAAACAATACGCATGGCAGAAAAGAATTAGACCAATAGGATTTTGTCATATGTCAAGTACATATGTATTTAATAAATTGGGTTCCATTAATTCTCCTTCTCTGATTTATAACAGCTATGAAACTCATAAGTACATAATACAGCCATTAAAGTTCCACAGTCAGCCATGCCATAGAAGTTCCATTGAATTTCCACTGAAGTTCCACAGTCAGTCATGCCACATCGGTTCTCAAAAATTCTTATATTTATATATTTACTATGTCTAATTTACTCACTGACCACTCATGTAGCACTTCATACTTCAACAAACATTATTTAACTCTTCATGTATTTTAAAGTATTTTTAGTATATATCGTGGACTTTTTCAAAGACGAAAAGAAATATTTGGAGAATAGTTAATTCTGTATTAGTATGCAAAGAAACTACAGGAACTTCTACCATGATGTACTTTGGTTATTATCATTAGTTGGAGGTTCATTTGTCTGGGGTACCACAGATGCACAAAATTAATTTCTAGACAACCAAACATTATCACAATAGGTCCATACATGGTATTCTTTCATTTATCTACTAGTTTATTTATTACTTTAAAAATCTCAAACAATTTGATCATGAGGCACATTCTGAGAAGTTGGACATTACAAACATACTACTCTTAACTGCTCTTCCATAGCTCTTCTCTTTCACTTTCAAAAGTCATGATCAACCTGAGTGTTATACTACATTTATGACTTATTTGTTTTTCTTTAATTTTACAGTGTGCATGCCTATAATAACTAAAAATATAATATTTAATTTTATCTGGAATTACTCTTTATAAAGGGTATAATTCTTTTTTTATTTATTTATTCCTTCAAGTTACATCTCCATCACAGTGCCCTCATTCTACCCCTCCTGGTTCCACCCACCCAACCTCTCCTCCCTTGACCAACCATCCCACTCCTCCATTGTGAAGTGTCCCTGCGTATCAACCCCTCTCAGCTCAACAGTCATATGGGGGCTAAGAGCTTCCTCTTGCACTGCGGACCAACATGGTAGCACTCCTAGGGCAAATTGTTCACTTAATAGGTAACAAAGTCTATGTTCCTGATCCTTTTGGTGTATTGGTTGTAGGATAGTTATCCTGTACTATATGGCTAAAATCCAATTATAAGTGAGTAGATGTCATGTGCATCTTTCTGAGTCTGGGTTAGCTCACTCAGGATGAGCTTTTCTAGTTCCATCCATTTGGCTGCGAATTGCATGATTTCCTTTTTTTCTGATAGCTGAGTAGTATTCCATTGTGTAAAGGTACCACAATTTTTTTTATGCATTTGTCGGTAAAGGGTGTAATTCTACAAAGGGTATAATTCTACAAAGATTGTTCTGGGAACTAATACTTTTAGTCTCTACATTATCAATATTTACACAAAAAATTGTAGTTTATTTATTTTCAATGTTCAGCTATATTCTATCATGACAGTATGGAACAATTTCTGCAACCATTCTTCTCCTAACTATAATTTGAATTATTTATAACTTTATAACATATAAATATTTCTATGCTATGGTACACCAAATTTGTGTGTGTGTTATTTTATAGCTCTCTATTCAACTTTACATGTCAATTTCTCTGTCCATAACCATTATTAAATTATGTTTAACATGAATCTTGACAGATTCAGAAAGACTTAAATTACTCTGTGTATCCTATCTGACTATAATGCAATAAAACTTAAAAGCCAAGGCAAAACTCCTCTGGTGAGTACATACATTCATGGAGATTAAACAACTCATTACTAAATGATGAATGGACAACAGAAGAAATCAAGAAAGAAATAAAAATTTTCTTGAAACTAAATGTAAATGAAAACACACAACAACAAAATCACTGGGACATTTTGAAAGCAGTCATACCAGGAAAATTTATAGCTATAAGTGTCTATATTAAAATCTCAGAAAGAACAAAAATAAAAGATTTAATGATGAGATCTAAAAACATGGAAGAAAGAGAAAAAGCCAAGTCAATGACAAGAAATAATAAAAATCAGAGTTGAAATTAATGAGGTAGAAACAAAGAAATCAATACAAAGAATCAGCAAACCTACAAGCTGGTCCTTAGATTATGATAAATAAGATCACAGACACTTGACTCAACAAGCATTAGGAAAGAGAGGTCCCAAATTAACAGACTCATAAATTATCAGGAAAGCATTACAATAGACACCAAAGAAATTCAAAATATTAACTCTGTACTCCCCTAAGTTGGAAAATCTAAAAGAATGTATGAATTTCTAGATTCTATCAAACCACCAAAATTAAACCAAGGAGTTATAAAGAACCTAAACAGATCCATTAAAATGAGAATATTGAAATAGTAATAATAATAAACCATTTCCACTGAAAAAAAAGTCCAGGACCAGATGGAGTCACAACAGAGTTCAACCAGACTTTCAAAGAGGATCTACAGCCAGTTGTTCTAAAAATATTTTTATTTAAAAGACAGAAGGAACATTCTCAAACTTTGATTTAATGAAGCCAGTATCACTCTAAAATCAAAACCAGGTAAACACACAACCAAAAAGAAGACAAATAAACCATAAACCAACATCCCTGATAAAAATCGAGTAGAATATCTCTAATTCTCTTGTTTCCATAGAAACAAGAAAAGTAAAAACAAACAAACAAAGAAAAACCCCACCATTTCACCATTTCAGGAAGGCAGAGCAATAGAGGGAGGAACACCAAACAGAAAGGAATCTGAAGGTGAGAAATAAGGAAGTTGTGAGAGAGGGGGGTGGGCTGCAGTTAAGAAGACAGAAGGAAGATCATTGCACAAGGAGGGACGGAGATAAAATAAAAATAAGGATGTCTGAAAAAGTCATGAGGAATCTCATTGTCTACCTACCTAAATATGTCTATAATACATGTAAGTCTTTATATACTTATATATAAAGATGATAATGCTTAAATAAATTTTCCCATCTGAATTGATAATGCTCCCTCCATTATCCATACAATATACATAAAAAATCCAACACCAAGCATAAGAAGCTCTTTTGAGTTGTTGGTCAGAGATACTCAAAAGACTCCCAAAACAGTATAGGCTGTTTCTGTTGCTCTTGGTTGTCTCCCAGAGGTGGAATTCCTTATTGCTGAAGATAGCATACACTTCTAACTCAGGACTCAGAGGACTCGGGCTGGATCTGGACAGAATGATTCTTCTCTAAGAACTAATTTTCATAGTAGCAGAAGGCACCACACACTCTTTAAAAGGATAAGAAAATAATAGTTGTACTCGGCTATGACTAATATGAACCAAATCAATGACGAGTATGTCACAAGAACCCTTAGGGTTCAATAGTCGCGCCAATTCCTGTGGTAACCTACAGTCCTCTAATTGCACTTTAGACCCACTCAACAAGGGACAATTTTTAAATTTAATTTATTTATTCATTTTAACATTTCATTCACAGCCCCATACCCCTCTCCTCCCAATCCTACCCTTCCACCCTCTGCCTCCATTCTTCCCTCCCCTTCTTCTTAGAGAAGGGACCCCATCCAGTACTTCATGCCACATCAGAACTAACTGCATCCTCTTACACTGGAGGCACACAATGCAGCCCAGTTAGGGAAAAGCTATCCAGCTGTAGGCAAGAGAGTGGGCGTCAGGGATACCCCGCTCCAGTTGCTAGGGTGCCCACATAAAGACCAGACTGTCCCTCAGCTCCATGTGTGTAGGGGACCTGGATTTAGTTCATGCATGCTCTTTGGTTGATGGTTCAGTCTCTGTAAACCCCCATGGGCCTGGGTTAGATGCCTCTGTTGGTCTTATTGTGTAATTCTTGTCCTCTGTCCTTCCCTCAACTCTTCCACAAGACTCCCAGGTCTCTGTCTCTGGTTCTAGAAACCTAGCCTACTAAACCTGGCTTCTGAAGTCATTGATCTTGGAGGTAAACCTATAACCACCACTTTACTAAATGAGAATAATCTCTAACTACATTCTAAATGGTTCAACTTATACACACAAACCCAACTATTATAGTTACATGATATTAGTACTCTTACACTTGAGGTTCAGGGATCATTGTGGAAGAGAGACACAAATATTGTAAGAGCCAGAGGAATAGGAAGTTTGCTGTGATATTTTTCTCTCCTAGAAATGTCAGAGAAACTATACCCAAGAAGTTTCATCAAACATGGCTGCCCAAACAAGATCTGAACAAGGATGATACCAATAGGCTTGCTAACATAGAAGAGGGAAATCTCATGGGGACTCAACCCTAGACAAAAAACCATAAGCAGCTAAGGAATAGTGAAAGAAAGAAAAATAGTCTTCTCCAAGGAAGAACTCCCAAACTGGCTATCCATTACCAAGTTGTCAACTTTGAAATCACATGCATAGGAACAACACTAAGACTCAGTATATTGCATTTATATATTTATTCACTTATATGTGTATAATCATATATAATTAAATAAAAAGAGGCCATAAATTTGAAAGGGCATGTGGGTTGCAGGAGGTATTGGATGGAGGGGGTCAAATTATGTGAATACAGTACATATATGTATATATATATATATATATATATATTTACTTTTTACTTAAAAAAGAAGACATTTAAAAAATTTTAATAAGAATTGAAAAGGATAAGAAGTATATCATTCCAGAAATGAAATACATTAATATTACTCACTCAAAAATATTAAAAGTGTGTTAAAATATAATAGTTTAAGTACAAAAATGTTTCTGTTTCAGGAATTTGGTTGCCAGCTGATTATCTTTGGGGAATTGATTACATCCTGAGAGCCTTAGCTTCATCAATGAAACAATCATTTAGTGAACTTATGATGATATTATTGGGAATTGGAATATAAAGTAGAAGGTAAAGGCTGGTTAGAGAATGAAATCATTAAACATGTGTTGTACCCTCTCTTTCTGTTACCCTACCTCCTGTCATGATGTAAATTATTATGTTGCACTGCACATCTCCATAACAGTTGACCCAGCCAATTCTTCATTGAAATCTCTGAAATTATTGATTATAAGTTGATGTTCTCATGAATTTCCTCATTAATAGTGAAAATCTGCCACACAGGACAACTCTAAGGACCTTAATTTGACAATTTAGATAAAGTAAACCAATTATTCCACTAAATTATTAAAACTCACTCAAGACAAAAGAAATACTAGATGGTATCATGATTAATAAAATAGAAAAAGAAACAGAATATATAGGTTTAAACCCTTTCAAAAATCATATTGAGATATAGTAGTTTTATTTAACTTGTTACAGATTTTATTTCTTTTACAGTATCTTTAATTTAAATAAAATTACATCACCTGCTCCCTCCTTCCCTCTCTCTACACTATCACAATTACTCTCCCTTAAACCCTTCCATACTCCCCCACTCTCTAGGTGATAGCCTCTTTTTCTTTGATTATATTTTTTACTTACATACATACATGTATAAGAGCCTTTTGAGTCTGATTTTGTTGGTGGTATGGATATGGTTTCAGGGCTGATCATTCTACATGAGAAAAAACAATAAGGTTGCTGATTCCTGTGAGAAGCTAATTCTCCTTCTCCCATCAGTCAATAGTCTCCAACACGTAGTAGTTTTCACTGGAAAATTCATACATTTGAAAAAATAACATTAGTTCTGTAGAATCACCCTCTTGAAAACAGGCAATTGAGACATTTTGTAAACATATTTCATTAAACTAGAGTAGTATTATCTTGTTGTCAAACAGACAATAGTGCAAAAACATAAAAGTGGCCAGGCATTATGTTGTATGCCTGTAATCACAGCATTTATAAAGCTGAGTCTGGAGGATCCAAAGTTATAGGCCACCCTGGGCTAAATAGCAAGTACCACCAGCCTGGGACACAAAGCAACAATCTGCCTAAAACTGAAAACAGAAAAATATTACTTGTGAATATAAATACTAAATACCGATAAAAATTTTAGCAAACTATGTCAGACAACATGAAAAAAATCCTAATACTATATAATAAAAAGATGCTTAGATCAGTAATATAAGGCAGGTTCAATCCTCAAAAATCAATCACTGCAGTCTAACACACCAAGAAGATCAAAGAAACAAAAATATATTGCCATAACTATGGATATAAAAGCAATATTTGAAAATAGTTGTTAATATCATTATATAATAATTGTTAAAATATCTATTAAAATAGATAATTTTGATCCAACTAATAATAACTAGAGCATAATTTTCTTAAATATGATAAAAGTCATTCACAAAACTGAGAGTTAACGTTATACCTAATGGGGAATAGACAAAGTATTCCCTCTAAGTTTGGTACCTAAAAAGGATCCCTCTTTCATCATTTCCAGTTAGTGCAATAAGACAAAGAAAAAAATAAAATGCGTACCAACTATAAAGGAAGAAATTAAAATGGTCTTCATTTGTTAACAATGTACATATATATATATATATATATATATATGAAAGCACATTGTTTACACACACACACACACACACACACACACACATATATATATATACAAACATGCAAATACAATGCCAATATGCAAACACAATAAAATGGCAAAACAAATTTCAATATTTACAAAAATTTATTACATCTTCATATTGGCCATGTACAATCCGAAACTGAAGTTTAAAAGAAAACAATAGCATTTAAAATAATTTAGTAGGCTAATGGTGCTGCCCAGTCATAGAATATTTTTCTAGCATGCACAAGGCCCTGAGTCCATCCCTAGCATGACAAAAAGAAACTAAAGTAAAGCAATAAAAATACAGTGTTTTTATATGGTACTGTAGGAATCTCAAAGAAACATTCATGTTTCTTTGCTCACAGCAGCATCATTCACAACACCTAAAGGGTATTGGCAACCTAAATGTACATCAACAGATGAAGAAATACACAAAATGGAGTATATGTTCATAATAGTATTATAAAGCAAATTATTCAACAACAAAAAGAAAGATATTTCTGAACCATACAATGTGAATGAACATTAAGGAAATTATATCAAGTTAAATAAATAAAGCAGAAATCAAAACACAAATGCTGCATGATCCCACTTTTACAAGGTATCTATAAAGAAGTTAAATAGTGATTATCAAGAAGTTAGAAGGGGAAGGAAAAATAAGTGAGCTGTCACTTGATGGGTACAGATTTAGTTAAAAGATGGAAAAGATATCAGAACTCATTACCATAGTAACATGGCCATATGCAATATTTTTGAATTGTATGATAAATTAGTAGTGTCTTCTTATCATAATTAAAGTCTGCCATTTAAAAATAAGTTGTGAGACCAGTAAAATTGTTCAGTAAGTACAAGTACTTGCTACCAAGTGTGGTATCCTAGTTTCAGAATCCAGAGTCCAGGGTCACCATTATACCACAGAACCCACTGATATCCTGAGTTTAATCCCTGGGGCTACATGGGAGAAGAAGACCAACTCCTACAAATTGTATTCTGACTTCCACATGTGCACTATAGAACACATGTTCACAATCACACACACACACACACACACACACATATGCACATATATTACTTTTACAAAATGTAATATAAACAAATATCTTAATTGAATAAATGGTTCCAGAAAATTATATAAAAACCAGATTAGTGGTTTCCTGGAGCAAGGTTAAGGATCAAAAAAAAATCAACAATAAATGTATCTGAGATATCATACTGGGGTGATGAAAATGCTGTAAAACTGACTCAACAAAGGTTTCAGAACTTCATTAGCATGTTTATTTTTAAAGATATTTGAAATGTACACTTTTAAAATGTACAGAGCCTCTGGGTGCAGCTCATTTGGTAGAGTGCTTGACTAACATGCAGAAAAGCCTAGGTTGATCCTCAGTAGTGTGCAAAACAAATATGGTGATACACAGCCATAACTCAGCACTAGGGAAGCTACAGCAAGGGTATCAGATGTTCAAGCCTATCCTAGGCATAATAACTTTGAGGCTCACCTGTGCCACGTGACACTATGTTTTTCAAAAGTGAATTAAGGGATTTGTATGGCAGCACATGCTGGTAATCCCAATATTAGAAGAATGAGACAGGAGGATCCTGAGTTAAAGGTCTGCCTAAATTATACAGGGAGAATCCATTTCATAAAGCAACAAACAAGTGAATTTCATGAAATGTATAATATTTTTCAATAAATGCATTATTAAAATTTATGCATAGACAGTCCCCTTCAACAATATCTTTTCTGCTTTTATACTATTATAAAAGATTCTTGAGATAGAATATGAAAAGTGTGATCCATGAAAAAAATTTGATAAAGCATATTTTATCATATTTAATACTGGTAGAAGGGAAGCAAAATCCATGCTTCAAAGAATAAAAGAAGAAACCACAGCCCAAGACTAAAACATGGAAATCACATATCTGACCAAAGACAGAAGTACAGAATATATAGAGAACTCTCAAACTCAACAAGAAGAAAACAATGTGATTTCAAAGTGCACAAAACACTTGGCTGGGTACCTCATGAGAAGAATGTATAAATGGCCAAAAACTGTCAAATCAATCAACAAATTAAAGATTTCAATACATTAGCCATTTAGGGAATGCACATTAGCTGTCATTTGTTTTACTGATCTTGACAATTCTGAATGGGGTAAAATGAAATTTCAAAGTAGTTTTAATTTGCATTTCTCTGATGGCTAAGGATGTTGAATTTTTTAAAGGTATTTCTTACCCATTTGTGTTTCACCTTTTGAGAGCACTCTGTTTAGTTCTATACTAAACAGTATGTTCATATGTATACATATATATGGCTACATATAATATTGTTATTGCTATATTATATAATATAATGCTCTACAATAATATATTGTATATTTATATAAAGTGTATCTTTTATATAATTTATTTTTTATTTCTTCAAGTTACATCTCAATCACAATCCCCTCCCTACTCCCCCCTCCTGTCCCACACTTCCACCCTCTTCCCCCTCAACCCCCCTATCCTCTACCCTTTTTTTTAGTTTAAGGTATAACTTTTTCCTCCCAACAGCTCTCCCTTTCAGTCCAAAAAATGGTTCTTTCTCTTATAACTATAAATACAATACAAAACAACAGAAATAAATAGGCCACAATTATGAGAGTTACATGGCTTAGCATACATTCCTAATGTCCAGTCCATAAGTATTTGGCACCTGACTTTAACATTCTACTATCTAACCATCTCCATGAGTTTAAAGTTCTATATCTAACTCAGCTTTCATACTAACTTGCATCACAATTTTAAAAACATCTTCTTAAATCCAGAACACCCTCTTGATTCCTAAACTCAAAATTTAACTATGAGACTCTAGCTATCTATTCTTCAACCACCTCAGAGACCTGAGAGGGATAAATATATCTGATTGTATAGGAAGTACAGGGCCTGCAGCTTCCCAAACTAAGAAATGACATATCAGTGGCTGCCTGGACAGTTCCCATTTTCTCTCCATACATTACAGCATCAATCTTCAGCCATTTGGCCCCGTTTCTTTGACAGACATTGAGTGTCTATCTTTTAAAACCCGTTTTAAATCAGTATTATTTGTTTTCTTGATATTCAGATTTTTAGTTTTTTATATAGTCTAGATACTAATCCTCTATCAGATGGATAATTGGTAAAGACTTTTTTCTCATTCTGTAGGGCACTGCTTTGCTCAAATGATGGTATCCTTTGCTGTACATAAGCTTGATGAAGTTCCACTTATTGTTACTCCTAATGCCTGTGTTGGTGTCCATATTCATTGTTACTCTATACATAATAGCCAGAAATTGAAAACAAACTACATGTTGATCAACTAAAGGATGGATGATAAAATGTGGTATATTTACACAGTGGAATATTATTCAGCTGTTAAAAATGAAATTTTCAGATAAATGAATGGAACTAGAATCAATCACCCTATATGAAATCTCAACCTTTATCAGAAAAGATTTTTCTATTATTGTATGGGAATTGCATAGAGATCAAAAAGTGGGCCATGTTTAGAGAGTGAGAGACTTTGGAGCAGTCAGTACTAAAGGAGATATCTTCATCAAAGCCCTCCCTCTCAAGCTCAGGGATATAGGCAAGAGAGGAAGTTTCTTAGATCCAGAGGTGGTGCATGACTCCAAGGAAACAGCACCTTTTGGATTCAGCAATACTGATGCACGTATGAATGCACAGAGATTCTGACAGCACACACAAGATGTGCACAGGTTCAAATCAGATAAAATCCCAGCCCTGAGAAGGGGAAGAGGATACAAATTCCCACCCTTAACCAAGAAGCTATTTGCAGTTGATACTTGCTTGGAAAAGAAACTCAGTTTTCTCCTATGGAGTGTCATTGGGCATATCAACTACACCCCAAGGCAAGTTCCACATCCAGGAGGAGGTGACAACACTAAATAGACTGCATAAGTTTTTTTGTGGTATTTTGTTTCATTTTGTCTTGTTTCAGTAATTTTATTTTGTCAAATTATTTTTTGTTTTAATTTTACTTTTGCTGTTGGTTTTGGTTCTTTTTTGTTTTGTTTTGTTTTGTTTGCTTATTTATTGCTTCAGGTTACATCTCCATCACAGTGTCCTCATTCCACCCCTCCCAGTTCCACCCTCCCACTCTCTCCTCCCTCGCCCACCCATCCCACTTCTCCGATGTGGAGTGTTCTTATATATATCAGCCCCTCTCAGCTCAACAGTCATATGGGAGCTAAGAGCATCCTCTTGCACTGGGGGCCTACATGGTGGCACTTCTAGGGCAAATTGTCCACTTAATAGGTAACAAAGTCTATGTTCCTGATCCTTTTGGTGTATTGGTTATAGGATAGTTATCCTGTACTATATGGCTAAAATCCAATTATACGTGAGTAGATGTCATGTGCATCTTTCTGAGTCTGGGTTAGCTCATTCAGGATGAGCTTTTCTAGTTCTATCCATGTGGCTGCAAATTGCATGATTTTCTTTTTTCTGATAGCTGAGTAGTATCCCATTGTGTAAATGTACCACAATTTTTTTTATCCATTTCTCAGGTGAGGGACATCTGGGTTGTTTCCAGTTTCTAGATATTACAAATAAGGCTGCTATGAACATAGATGAGGATATGTCCTTGTGGTTTGGTAAGGAATCATTTGGGTGGATACCCAGAAGTAGTATAGCTGGGTCTTGTGGTAGAGCTATTCCAACTTTTCCAAAATATCACCAGACTGATTTCCATAGGTTGTACAAGTTTGCACTCTCACCAGCAATGGAGGAGTGTTCCCCTTTCTTCACAACCTATCCACTATGTGCTGTCATTTGAGCTTTTGATCTTAGCCATTCTGACATATGTGAGATGGAATCTCAGAGTCGTCTTATGAACATATATGCAAAAATACTTAATAAAATACTGGCAAACCTAATCCAAGAACACATCAAATGTATCATATACTATGATCAAGTAGGCTTTATCTCAGGAATGCAGGGATGGTCAACATACAAAAATCCATCAATAATCAAGCTAAAAGAAAAAAAATTACATGATCATCTCACTAGATGCTGAAAAAGCATTTGATAAATTCCAACACCCCTTCCTGCTGAAAGTCCAAGAAAGAGCTGGCATACAAGCACCATACCTGGAAATAATAAAGGTGATATA
This sequence comes from Lophiomys imhausi, assembly GCA_907164525.1. Lineage (NCBI taxonomy): Eukaryota > Metazoa > Chordata > Mammalia > Rodentia > Muridae > Lophiomys > Lophiomys imhausi. The sequence continues at coordinate 1,079,683 of CAJQZJ010037505.1, read as the reverse complement.
CAGCAGGCCAATAGCCAACATCAAATTAAATGGAGAGAAACTTAAAGCATTTCCTCTAAACTCAGGGACAAGGCAAGGATGCCCACTTTTGCCATATCTCTTCAACACAGTACTTGAAGTTCTTGCTAGAGAAATGAGACAGCTAAAGGAGATCAAGGGGATACAAATTGGTTTTGGTTCTTTTTGAGAGAAAGAACATGACATTGGGTGCTTAGGGAGAGTGTGAAGGACCTTGGAGGAGTCAGGGATGGGAAATGATTAAAATATATTGTTAAGAAAAAAAGTTAAATCTTACTGGAAAGTGTCTGAAATGGCCAATTCATCATGTTTATCATGATAAAAATCAACTAGTCAATCTTGTTCTATTTACCATCTCTGTGGACTCAAATTATAGAATTTTCTTTAACCTAGGAATAAAAACATGATAAAATGACCTACCTCATATTGTTATCATGAAAAATCGATGTGAATTTTACATAAACAGTTTGCCATATAATAAGGGATCAATAACTGGTAGGTGTTATTTTTTTACCATATATACACTAATTGCTCTTCCACTGAAGTCATACGAAGTCAGTCCTTGACATGCATTTTGTCAAGTAAACCCCAGAGAAATTCCCAGATTGAGTCCGACAATCAATTTCTACCCTGAGGCACAGACAACAACCTACACCGAGCAAGAATGTGCTATTTTCTCAAGACATTATACTTGAGATGGAGATCTTTAATGAGACAACATTGGCACCATACTTACAGTTCAAGTGTACTCTCTCTTTATATATCACTACTAAAATCCCAGCATAGTAGTGCTGCCTTGTAGTCCCCCAGTGGGTGAGGAGGCTCTTGGCCCTCATATGACTGCTGAACTGGGGTGGGGGACTGTTATGTAGGGACACTCCTATCCAGAGGAGTGGGATGGATGGGATAGGGTAGAGGGTGGGAGTGTGGGATGGCAGGCCTGGGAGGGGTGGAAAGAGGGCACTGTGATGAAGAGGTAACCTGAAGTAATAAATAAACTTTAAAAAAATACCACCATAGAATTCACAAGTATTCTAGATTTCTCAGAATAGACTATCAAGAGGGAATGACAAACAGATAAGCCAATATGTGAAATTATCATGTTAAATTGGATGGTTTATATACTGTACAAGTTCAAGACTGTCCAAGAACCAATTATCTCTGCCCATTTTGAACCATCACCCACTACCACCTAAACTGAGAGGTGGAATATCTTACCTCAGTCAACCCCATCTTCGAAAAGAGTGGAAAACTGGGTGAAGCAATTGAATTTTTGATATCAGATGCAACATGTTTGCGGGCCATGACTGCAACAAATTTACTCCAATTTTTATTTCCCTCACTTTGCACATCCTGCCCCCTACCCCATTTGTCAAAGCACACTATCGATGCTGCTTGTTCAATAACAAGGCCTCCAGCAATAGTTTCTTTAGCTTGTAGCATATATAGCCTGCATCAGAATCCATCACAGAGAGGATAAAAGAATGACATTTCCATCTTCCGCCTCCTTGTGATCAAACTGGGGCTTCAGCCCACACAGATCTGTCACTCTGAGTAGGCTCCCCAGTCACAGCATCATCTTTGCCAAGGAAGAACAGAAATAATTTCATCTCACAGCAACACAAAGCCAACGTTTCTATTCTAGCCTGTGTTTTAGCAGCACTCCCTTCTTTAGAACAATTATCTCAAAAGTACAAATTCAGTTTTTACCTGAGTTGAAATCCAACTTGAGAAAGGAGTCTCTTGGGCTAAGTTCACACCACTGCCGAAAATCACACTGCCAAAGAATCAAACTACAGAATTAATGAGCACATGATATAAGATCTGGCTTTGTTAGGAAAGCCTGTTTTGACAAACACCTTCCTGAATTCACTCCCTGAAATGGAAATCCTCTTTGGTTTACATCCCATCATTGTGCCAACTAAGAATACTGGCATTAATGCTGACTCGTACACTCTGCTCTACATTTAATCCTTTCGGAAGACTGAATTAAAATGTTACTGCTTCCAGGGTACTGCCTCAACTAGTTCATTTTCTGTTCCAAACTCCTAACATAGGATAAATGTTATGTGTGCTATTCAGTTACAGTGGGACAAATCTAAAGAGTGCCTCAATATTCCGACATCAGGCTCAGGAGCAAGGAGTTTGTTTGCTTTGGAGGATCTTTGGTTCATCTGTGTTTATTAGTTCTTTGAGAATGCTTTACTTGTTATGAGTATGTATTTCACAAGTATTTGCTGTTCAACTCAAAAATGCTGAAGTGCTAAAAAATTAAAAATAAATTTTAAAAAACTTGTTTAAATAACACAGTCTCAAAGCCCAATATCTCTTCAGGTCAGATTTGTCTGCATCAGACTGGTCGTGGGTGCCCCCCTATGTTCTTAAGAAGAAAAGTTCTAGAACTACAAATCCATCTGCACCTCCTGCTGTGTCACTGCCGACATTGTGGTTAGAAAGATTACAGAGACAGGACAAGAGAGTCAAAGCAAACTTGTATATACAGGACATGGTTTGTGTCTAGCAAGCGAAGTTGCTACAAGTAGTTCACAGTGCACTTGAGACATATATAAGCCCTAGAAGTCTTCACAAAAAAAGCAGGGAGTTAATATGAGAAGGGCTCAGGGGATTCTGGAACCATTTGCTTGACAGACAACAAGGCAAGGATCAAGACTGTACAAAGTACAATGGATGTAGACGCAATCATAGACACAGTTATAACAATTGCTGGCCGTGTGATCTTTGGCAGGTCACATCACCACTGCCTGTATTCTTTTACATAAAAAAAAAACAGGACAATTAAATTTACTTCACTATCTACTTTACAGAACAGTAATAGGGATCAAAGGAGACATATTTGAACGCGCCTTGTAAACTCCACATCACTGTTCAAATGTGAGCAATTACTATTATTAAACCACACATAGAGACAAAGATCAGAGGGGTGTAACACTAACAATAAAAGCAAGCTGAGTAATAAGCCTCAAACTTGCACCAAAGGAATACAAAGATATATTGGAGCAGGAGAGGTGTCACAAAGCAACAGAATCAAACATGCCAAGCAACTTTTCATACAGGGAACATCTCATAGAAGCTAAGACAGGTCAAGACTTTCACCTCTTTCTTAACTGAGAAAGGTTTAATAAACAACATACATTTATTCAGTAAATACTGAAGACTCCAGGGGAAGGGATGACCCCCCCCCTCAGGTGTTTTCTGCCTTGGTGAGTGACACTGCCACTATGTTCATCAGTGTTACAATCACTATGACACAAGGCAGAAGGAAGTAGCCTGAGTGGGAAAAGTAATTCTTTAGCTCCTGGGTTCTGAGGTTTCTGCCGTTGCCTGGTTGACTGCTTCTTTGCTCCTCATGATGGACAGGAATCAAAGACAGCTCGACAGACACAGAGGGACCAAGGACAAGCTACTACACCCAAAGAGCACACTCCCAGTTACCTACTTCACCCAACTAGGTTCTGCCCCCAAAAGGTTTTCTCACCTCTCATTCATGCCTTTAAGTTATGAATCTATCAGCTGATTAGGTCAGAACCTCCAGGATGCATTTCCCTCTCAGCGACTGCATGCACATGCTTTACCATTTGAGCCTTTGAGAATGCCATTCCTAAAGAAACCTAACAGGGCTGGAAAGATGACTCGGCCATTAAAAGCACTGGCTGCTCTTCTAGAGGACCTGAGGTCAATTCACAGCACCCACATGACAGCTCACAACTTTCTGTAAACCCAGTTCCAAGGAATCTGACACCCTCACACAGATATACATGCAGGCAAAACACCAATGCAAATGAAATAAAAATAAATAAATTATATTTTTAAAAAGACAGAAATCATAACAGTCTCAAACCCAGTGGTCTAAAAACCCAGCACTTAAGGTGTATCCTGGACTACTACTCTTCTATCTTCAGTCCTCCCAATGCAAACAATCACTAAGTCCTGCCATGCTCCTTACACCCCTAACATCTATGCTTCCTCTCAATCCCTGCATTCACAGAACTCAGTCTTTTACTCTCCATTTCAGACTTGGTGCCATCCTCAAACACAAATCAAATTTTGTAACTACTCCATACAAAATCCTACAAAGACTCATCACAGTCTGCAGCTTAGGTCACAATGTCCTTGAAGTGGCAAGATCCTCCATAATCTGGTCCTTACTAACTTTCTCTTATTAGTTACCTGACGTACTTCTACCCAGTGCCCATCTGGGCTTTTCAAAGCATTTACAGTCAAAGTTTCGTATATTTTCAAGTTTCTGGCATTTCTTCTACTGATCTTACTATTTGGATTATACTTCTTCCTTTTTTTCTGCCAAGTAAATATGGTCTAAACTTTTAATACAAGGCTTAGCCATCATTTCTTTTATCATCAGCCTTTTCCCAACTAATTTGAATAGAACTGCCCCATCCCTCATTTGTGCTCATATTAAGTACCTTATGTCAACTTCTATCACAATAATTATAATACATCATTATTCCTATATGCTTACTTCTTAATTTTTTCTACTAGACTTGGCTGTTTTTAAGGATAGGAACAAAGTCTTATTCATCTTTATTATTAATTTTTATAGCTCCACTGCTTAACCAAAGACTTCATATGTAGTAAGTGCTTAGAAAATGTTTATTGATTAGAAGGATGGATTTTAAAAATCATCTGATAGAGATTTGCAGTACATGAACTAGGCCCTGTCAAATAATTTATTCTCTTATCAAGGAGGCTGGCACAAATTAGTGCAGTAAATAAGCATTCAATTGTGTCTTGTACACAATAGACACTGTAGAAGAAGAGAAAAACAGTTCAGTTTCTTTAATTAGAAAAGAATTCATGATGGAGATGAGACATAAACTGAGCCTCATAGGATTCACAGGACTTGGAGTTGGAAGCACATGTCTATAAGTGAGGATGTATGTACTGGTAAAAAGTAAGAGAGTTTCAGGGAGACACTAAGGAGAATGAGATCTCAGGGACAAGCTAAGATTCTTCAGAGAATTCAGAAGGATAATGTTAGCCCTTCTTCGGCACGAAATAAGCACATTTCTAGTTAATAAGGAGGCTCGCTCTTTGCTTTCTGAAAATACGGAAATTAAATTATCTGCTTTGGAACGGTTCCCATAGGAATGCTTGGCACACAGGCTGACTAGAGAGTCACCATCTTGGCAGAAGAAAAAAATCAAATACAGCATTACTCTGGCAACGCTCAGAATATGCGACAAAGACTCAAAGGGCAGGACTTGGATTCCAGCCATAACCAGTGAGTCAAGATCTCTGAAGGATGGCACAGAGCATGATTTAACACCAAAGGAAAAGTTTCAGCAGCTCTTAAAGAGACTGTGATATTCAGAAGCAAATCTTAAAATACGCAAAACAGTAGTAATATCATGCATTCAAAACTATTTCAATATACAAGTGAAAAAATACCTGGTCGATATAAAGGACTGATAGAGTCCAGAGATTTAAAAACGGGTTAGTTTGAAGAACTTATTTATTCCCATACCCAACATCATGAAATCTCTATGACGTTAATAAAGATGGATGAAGGCTAGAAGCTCATATAGACTGCCTGATTTTTGTAACACTTCTGATACAAACATAACTTTTATCAGCAGTTTTAACTGACAGAGCCAGTAGCAGTGATGAAATTTTTCAACTCCCATTCTGGGGACTTTGTTTTCTTTCTCAGCAAACTAAATATAAAATATGCTTACATCATACCATTGACATTGGAGAGAACAGTCTAGCTTTGCCACATTTTGATCCATGATACTTGAATCAGAAAGAGAATCAGGGCCTGCATTGAAATGCTGTAACTGGAGAGTCTATGAATTCTAGAAAAATATATGTACTTCGATTATAGAAATAGTGAAGGAGGAGAGAATGACAGGAAAAAGAAGTCCATTTCTTTTGTAATTAATTTTATGAAAAATCAAACTGTTATACTTTTTAGCTTAATTTTTATTATGAAAATGCACACATACACAGAAGATAGTACAAAAATTATCCATATACCCACCACTAGATCCAACAGCATTATGCCGAACTTCTTTATATATACATGTGTGTGTATTCTTTTACTGAACTATTTGAAAATGAATAACAGATATTACAACCATTACTCCTTTGAAAAACTCTGTTGTGCATTTCATATTAATAACCACGATGACCTTATTTGGACAGCTAACAATAATCTCCTAATACACAATCATTTGGATAGTCAATTTGGAAAATAAAGAGGAAATATGAGGTAACTGAAGATCCTGGTTTGTTGTTAGCCTCCTTTTCTCAGAACCCTTGTTCTTCTTGCTTCTCTCATGTGGAAGAAACTGGACTTTTAACCCGGGTTATAAACTTGGACTTAATTCCCTACCCACAGATATATATCTCTCTCCTCTCCAGGGCTGGCTATTGAGTCTCATGAAGCATATAGCTCCTTGATACCACATAGACCCAGGCACAGCTAATTTCTTCTTAGCTTAGCCCATTTTTCTCTCCTTGCTCAAAGTTGCTCTGAAACTATAAATCATCCTATAAAACTTAATATTGTCATACAGGTTGATATATAGTCACATTTCAAAGGAAAATGTTACCCAGGGCTAAAAGTATGTAGAGGTCTTCACTCAGTAGTCCATGGTCCAGGTTCAATCAACCTGATCTTAACAGACAGAGATGTAAAATAGCTTCCTACTATCCTCTATTCTGTTCTCTCTTGTTTATGCAAGATTATGTCCACTAAGGCCAGAAAGCAGTTTTCCTTACATGGAAGACAAACTGAGCAAATTGATCTTACTTCTATCACTATGAGGTCTGTACAGTCTCATAGCACTGAGTGTCTGTATCTATAAACAGCTCATCACATGGACATGGATATTTTCTCAATTACTTCTGATTAAAAGAATAAATTGCATGTCAATTTCTTCAGGAAAGTCTCCCATACCTCCTAATGAACAATGTCAATCATTTATATGTCCTTTTTGTACACAGAAAAAATACTATTTTGTTAAGAGCTGTCCCATAGAACTTTCTTTGAAAAGGTAAATGTCCTATATCTATGGTGTCCAAGAAAGTGGTCAATAATTTCCTTCAGTCAGTGAGCACTTGAACTATGGTTAGCATGACAGAGAAACTGAATTTTTCATTGCATTTAACTTTAATTAATTTTAATTTAAATTGGCACTGGTTATTTCACTAAACAGTACCACCAGTTAACCTGTGTTTCATAAGGGCAAAGGTTATTCTGTTGTCTCTGTGATACTGTATCCTCGGTGCCTATATATATATATATATATATATATATATATATATATCTACAGTGAATGAATATTTAATTACTTCATTGACTAACGAGTCTATTGACTTTTATTTGCCCCACTGGTGTCAAATGCCCTGGAAGAATTCCTGTGGAATCAATATCACAAATTATGCAGTGGGATGGTTACTAGATATTCAATTTGACAGAAAGGATGGTGAAAGCAGAGTAGGGAAGGAAACAGCAGGCGCCAGGTATGTTCAAAAGTTCATATTTTTGCTTAGACAGTAGCTAGATATATGGTGTTTGGAATGTTATTTAAAACTGCAGACCCTTTGGATACTCTTCTATACAATTCGGACCAAAACAATGACTATCTTGGCTTATGATGGTGAAATACAATGACACATCAAAAGCACTGGAGAAATAAATGGTGATGTTGTTTGCTTATTTATTTTTGGAAGCAGGTGTTTTGCTACTGAATTCTATAAAATAGGGATAAATCCTAAGATCTTTCCTGAGAAATCCCGTTTTTTAATATATTTACCAGCTAAATCTAAGCAGGGTCCTGTATGCCACTCCACGAAATTCTCTTCACACGGATAACAGTTTAGCCCATACTAGCCACTAAGTCCATGGTGACTTCATATAGTCTTTTCAGCATATACTAGTAACCAGATGATTACATTTCCATTTTTTTTGGATAATCTTTTATTTATTTATTTTTTAATGTTTATTTATTACTTCAAGTTGCATCTCCATCACAGCCCTCTCCCTCCACCCCTCCCAGCCCCACCCTCCTACCCTCCCACCCTTCCCCCCGAATGAATAATTCTTTTTTTTAAGTCCAACAAATGTTTCTTTCTCTTATGACAATAAATACAGTACAAAACAACAGAAATAAATAGTCCACAGTTATGAGGGTTATATGGCTCAGCATACATTCCCAATGTCCAGTCCATATGTATTTGGCACCTGACTTTAACATTCTACTATCTAACCATCTCCATGAGTTTAAAGTTCTATATCTAACTCAGCTTTCATACTAACTTGCATCACAATTTTAAAAACATCTTCTTAGATCCAGAACACCCTCTTGATTCCTAAACAACTCAAAATTTAACTATTAGACTCTAGCTATCTATTCTTCAACCACCTCAGAGACCTGAGAGGGATAAATATATCTGATTATATAGGAAGTGAAGGGCCCGCAGCTTCCAAAACTAAGAAATGACATACCCGTGGCTGCCTCGACAGTTCCCATTTTCTCTCTATACATTACAGCAACAATCTTCAGCTGTTTGGCCCCGTTTCTCTGGCAGACATTGATTGTAGAGCAGGAATTATGAAGGACTTACCTACCCTATCTTGGCAGAGCTAGGCTGTCGACTTATCTGCTTCCATTTGCCATTAGGATACTGTAACCTCTTCTGAGTGTTTTCCATGGTAATGGGTTTCTTCGCATTTGGTCATCTCTTCTTCACTAGTACATATTATATAGCAGATGGTACCAGCCTAGGCCATGACACTTAGGGTGAGAAATAACTGTCATAATTTGGGATTGATATCCAAGATGAAGGATATGAAGCATTCTATCTTTTTACAGTTTCTTATAACCAAGGATAAGGCTGTCACACAACTCATTAATAGCTCAGTGACCATCCAGCCTTCTTGTTTCAGGGTAAAGCTTAAAATTATGGGGACAAAAGAGAACTAAAATAAAATATAAAAGTTAACATTCTTTTTATAAAAAATTGTTGGTCATATATATAAAAACCCTAGTCATTTTACAGGTGAAAATAAGTAAATGTCTCATAATGAATCATCAATTTCAGAATCAAGACAGGAAAACCCCAGAATTTGGATCATGATGAGACCCTGCACTAATTAAGCAGGGCATAGTACACCTTCTCATTTGATATTCTACATTGAATAAGGACAGATATTGTCCTTCAGAAAACTTCAGAAACCATTTAACTCAACATGTCTGTTTTCTAGATAAGGAATTAAAAATCAGAGACAAATCATGACCTTCTCAAGGTCTCCCAAGCCACTAGTAGAATTTGGAATCCAGGATTCCCAATGCAGAAGCATATATTGCTGAAGGCTGAATATCCTTTATCCAAACAAAATGAGGACAGAGTCTTCCAGAATTCAGAAGGCTTTTTCCACACAACTGGGAATATCTGCATAAACTTTGTTGATTGAGTGTCTATAATTAAAAAAAAAAAACAATACCCAAAACCTGAAATTCATTGCTAAAAAACTGTTCTATTTTAACTTACTATGATTTGGAAACATTTTGGATTTCAGATTCATGACACGCAATCTACATAATGAAAATACATGCAGTCATAAAACCAGAATTCACATACTAGATTTTCTTGTTACTAAT
>CAJQZJ010037505.1:1006914-1027559 GCA_907164525.1 Lophiomys imhausi | reverse complement strand
GTTTTGTATAGAATTTACTGTTATAAGAGAAAGAACCATTTGTTGGATTGAAAAGGGAAGCTGTTTGGGGGAAGAGGGTGGAAGGGTGGGACAGGAAGGGGGAATAGGGAAGGGTTTGTGACTGAGATGTAACTTGAAGAAAAAAAAATAAAGTACTTATATATAAAAAAAAAACTGTGTAGCTTGTTTAGCCATACTTCCTGAAATATGAAGAAAATTTAATCAGTCTGTCCAGAGAAAGCTATGTTCCTGGTTGTTTTTTGTTTGGTTGGTTGTTTGGTTGGTTGGTTTTGTTTTTGCTTCTGACTCAAGGGATATTCAAAATCAAACACTCCCTTAGATATCTTAGGTAAGTTAATGTGAAAATCATGACACATTAGCACAGCTTCACATTCCCTGCTTCTTTACCCCCAGCAGTGGTCCTCAAACTTGTCCACACATATCATTTACTTACAGAGCTCTAAGAATATCACAAATGTCCAAGCTACACTTCCCAAGATACCAGATATGGAACACAGAGGTCAGTACTTTATAAATTCCCAGGTCATTCCAGTAAGTGGCCAACATTAACAAACATGGTCCCATAGAGCAAATCACCAGGTGACCTTTGATGTCAGCTTAAAATCCACTGACCTTATTTGTTCTGTTTCCATTTTTGTTTGGTTAGGTGGTTCTTTTCGAGACAAAGTATAAAAATACAGCTTGGTTCATTCACTCCACGACCAGGTGGTTTTGTGTGTGTGTGTGTGTGTGTGTGTGTGTGTGTTTCCTCTTCTCCTTTTCTGGTGAGGGATAAAGGAAATCCGTTGCAAAAGACATGTTCTCTTAAGAGGTTGTCACCACTGGAAAGGTCCAGTTTAGCATTTTTCAAACTTAATGGGGCACACAAGTTCCCTGAAGAAACTGGTTTTTGTAAGATAGGCTCTGACCATATTGACAGAGTCTCTAATTCAATAGTGCTAGGATACAAGAATCTAACTGCCTTTTGAATATGCCAACATGATTACAATTCCTGACCCTACTTTAAAAGTCAACAGCAAAGAGCAATAGCATCAAAAGTAGTTTATAGAAGTATCATGAATACTTAAAATAGTAGATTCATTGGGGTTTGGAAGAAGAAAACCTAAAATTTCTACCTATACAAGAAAATCTTAATTCTATTTCCATATGTTTTGCAATGTTCACAATTTAGTAAACCAGTTTTAATGATAATCTAAATGTACACATTAGAATGCATACATTTTTATCATGTGATTAAATGCAATTTAAGTAAACTGGATTAGAGTCCTGTAAGCTTCTTAGACATTGGTCATTAGAATGCAGAGCTGAGATTTGAAGTATCCAGTGCACATTTCCAGTATGAATATGCTTTCTTCCTGGAAAAAATAGAACTTTGTATTTTAAAATGACATACACATTGTTTGAAAGAAAACTAATAACAATGCAACACATTACTATTTAAAATTGACAGGAATTTGATAGTGCCACATGATACCCTTTCACATTTTAGGGAATAAGAAATAGTTTATTCTGTAACTGAATATAAATGAGTATGGTATAGGAATATAGATTCAGGCTGCCCATATAACATATTTCAATGTAGAAATGGTTTCCTAAAGTTATTTTAGCTACATAAAAAAGAGAAGAATAAATCAGGGAATTTTTACAAGTAAATTGTTAGAAACAGCACAAAAACGGGTTAAGCAATGCACAGAAATTTATGCTATAGGCCTCAGAGGTTCTCTGATGTCATTCTTAGATTTTAAATATGTTTATTAGTAAAAACAGAATTAGAACACTTCTTTTTTTCTCTTTTCCCCTGCATCCCCTTCAAGGTACCCCTCTGGTGCCATTCCCATTTTCAGATTGATAGCCTCTTTTACTTTGATCCCTGTACAAATATATAAATATAACATGCTGAGTCTAATTTTGTTGTTTGTGTGTATATGATTTCAGGGCTGATCACTTTGTATTGGATAACCAACAAGGAGGCTTATCTTCTTTATTGGTTGTCCCTCTCCTAGCAGTTATTTTTGCCTGTATTTTTTTCTCTTTTTTGCCTTGAAGTGGGACCCTGTGAAATCTCACCCTTCCACCTTACCACACCTGTTGAAATTGTCATCATTCCCATCTTATTCGTGTACATATTCCTAGGAGTGACTGTTTCACAGCAAACTTCATGGTGGTCTGGCTGGTACAATTTTCCCGTCCTTTCTTCAGCCATATTCCCTAATCCATAGATGCATGAGCCATGATGTAGATGAATCCATTCGGACTCGGCTCCCCAAGGTCTGTTAATCTCTACATTGTGTCCTCTTGTGGTTTTCTGTGATGCTCTCCAATGAGTGGTTTTCTGTGATGCTCTCCAATGAGTGGTGAAGCTGAGCTATACTTCTCTTTGAGTACAAGAATAAGTATTTAGACAATACTTAGGAATTATACACCTTTCACTTTTAACTATAATCAAACTGCTTTGACACTGTTCACTCATGTATCCTATAAGAAAACTTTCAGGCTGAGTCTTCCCTCTTTTAGGAAATGCTTTAATGCTTCCAAAATTCTTGATTCTGAGCCATTAACAACCACTTGCAAACAGTTTGCCCTGGTAGAAAACAGATTTGGTGACATTTGAGACCTTGATTATTTTTTAATTTCCCTGCAGCATGATTTGAGGAGTTTCTCTCTAATTACATCCTCCAGTCCTAACCTAGTGGTAATGTGTGTGGTCAATTAACAGAAAAATATATAACAAAACTCTGCACTTTCTGTAATTCTTTGCTACATTCCGGAGCAATTGAAAAATGACTGATCTTTAAATGAGTTAATTGTAGTTCCTACTGAAGTCTGAATATTGCTGTTCCTTAAGGAGGCTTAACATTATTTCCAACAGTACCTTGTTAAAAAATGTTTCTAGACAAGTTTGCTGTGAAAAAATATTGCTCAAAGAATAGTCTGTTAAAAGATCTTGATATTAAAATGTAAATGTCCCTGAGAAAATATTTTAATAATTTAGTGAAAATGGGGTTTTGAAGTAAATCAGGTCAGAAAGAGTCTAGGGAGAAAGCTGATCAGTATATAATAAGTTTCAGTTAACAAGGAACAAAAAGTTTTGGAATGTTATTACACAATAAGGTCTTCATAGATAACAGTAGTGTAGTCAACATTCCAAAACCTAAAAGAAAGTATTTTGAAAGTTTTCACCATAAAGAAATGGAGAAATGGCAAATGTTTCAGCAGACATGCTTAATCTGATTTGAACATCACACACACACACACAATATATATATATATGTATATATATATATATATATAATTACATGGTACCCCCATTGACATGTACATTTTAAAATATTTCATATAGTAACTTGAAAATAAAATTTAAAAATGTAGTCAAGCCAATTAAAGTACCATCTAACTGGAAATTGAGCTCCAAAAGCCTACGACAAATACTGTGATAAATAAGAAGAGAAATAAGGTAGTACCTTCTCCATGGGGAAACATTGTCCTTGAAGACAGATGGACATTGATTTAAATAAATCAAAGGAGGAACTGATGTGCTCTCTAACACTACAACTAAAGTTCTTCTGGAAAATACAGACAAAAGAAAGTATTTTAAGTGTAAACCCTTAGAGAAACCTTAAGATGCCTTTATTGAGAAGCATAATGGAATACTAGTGGCAAAAAGAGAAAGAATAAACAAAGACTCTGTGGTGGAAAAAGTTGGGTGTAGCTAAGAAAGCCAAGAGCACCAATAATGATGGTTTATGTCATTATTCTCAGCACATAGGAGACAGAGGGAATAAATGAGTTCAAGGATAGTCTAGGCTACACAGCAAGATGCTATCCAAACAATAAAGGAATAATGGAAGGAAGAAAGCAAAATAAATGTTATCAATAAACATTTGTGCTTATACCCACAGATAAGTATAGTCTTCTCTTCTAATCATGGAAACTTCTCTTTGCAACAGAGACCACTATAGAAAATCACAACCTATCAAAATGCAGAATTGTAGAGCCCAGTTCAAATGGATACATCTAAAAAAACTCTCCCATACCTAAGGCTCACAGAACTTTATGAAATAAGGGTCTGAAAGATTATAAAAGGACTATGGACTAATGTTAGAAGCTACACCCATGAAGTCTCACTAACATGACTGCTCAAACATGAGGTGAACAAGAAGGACAATAAAGAACATCCAAACATGAATGGGGAAAAGTCCATGAGGACTCAACCCTACACAAATAACTACAGGTCACTGAAGAAAGCTGGGAGTGGGAGAGGTGATCTTATCCAGGAAGGGCACACCAATTGGTTGTTGTGTAGTGCCAAATGATCAGACCTGAAAACATACATACAAGTAACATTGTATGGACTCAACAGGGTATATTTATGAACATATATAGAAAGCCAGAAAATGATAGCAAAGGGTTACATTTTTAAAGGCTCAATTACCATGAGGAGGACTCAAAGTTATAAATGAAGTAAGGAAATCGATTCAGAATCTAAATAAAGGATTTCATAGCCTGCTCTAGGAAAACTTGCTCATCCACCTTCATTGCTGCTATACTCACAAAAATCTGGAAATGGGAACAGCCTAGATGTCCATCAATTAACAAATAAATATTGAAACTTTAGTACATGTACATAATGGACTATTGTTTAACTATTTACAAACGAAATGATGAAATGTGTGGATAAATGTCTGGTAAACATCACCAAGAGAAACAAAAGTCACATGTTTTCTCTCATCTTTGATGTTAAAATGCTCCAAAACTCCAAATATGCATGTATCATTAGGAGTACCCATAGAGGTCAGGAAATTACTATGGAGCTATGCAGAGGGCCTCTTAAGGGAAGGGAGATAGAACATGATGTTAAAAGGGGATTAAAAGGAAGTAATAGAACAAGAAACAAGAAGGATTATATTGGAGTGGGGAAGCAGAGGGTACAGAAGAGGAGGGAGTATATGGAGTGATAAATAATACCAAAGACATATAGAAGAAGCCTCCTAAAATATTCATATATGCACCACTTAAGGAAATTGACGTTCTATAGCCTGGCTCCACTTGCTATTCTCTGTCTATTCCCAGAGGGTGGATTCAATATGATTGTCTAGGATTCTCTGTTCCTATCGCCATGCCTTCCCTACCTATTGTAAGCACACACATATGTCTTTCCTACCCCAATGAACTCTATAGCTCTAGAACTGTAACCAAAATAAGTCCTCTCACTCTTAAGCTGCTTTTGTCAAGATGCTTTATTACAAGAACAACAAAATGAACGTAGGCTACAACATAGATAAACCTAGAAAATACCATGTTACATGAAATAAGGTACATACAGAAGTACAATGGCTCTACTTATATGGCATATCTGAAATAGGTACATTCATATGGAAAGAACAGAAATTAAGACAAGGCTGATAGTGCAGTCAGTAAATTGCTTGCCTTATAATCATTGGAACCAGAGTTTTATTCCCTAAAACCCACATAGGAAAAAAGAGTAAGCCAGGCATGGTGTTACATGCTAATAATCTGAGACTGTGAAGATATAGCCATGCAGATTTCTGGGGCTCATTAGCCAGTCATTCTGTATAGTTCGAGGCCAATGAGAGACCTTCTCTCAAAATAAGTGACACATAGACACACAGAAAAAAATCAGTTTACAAGTTATTAATACAAGGACTGTGGTCAGAATGTTATGGGATGTTATTGAATATAATTACAAAGTTTGTTTAGGTGAAGAAAAATTTGGAAAGAGGTAACTATGGTCTCTTATCATTTTATATGTAATTAATGTCACTAGATTGCATACCTCAAATTGGTTAAAATGGTAAATACATGTTTTGCCACAGCAAGTAGTTAAAAACATATTTTTTATATAAAATCTACTAAAATGATCTTGTTTTATTTTGAAGGACAGATACTGCAAAGGATTGAGTTTGCGCTATCTTACCTCTAAGGCTATGTTAAAAACACTAACTTCTAAGCTGAATATAGTACTGTGTGTCTGTAACCCCAGAATTTGGGTGGAAGGAACAGAAAGATCACTAGTCATTTGATGCCAGCCTGATCTTCATGGGAGACCCTGTCTCAAAAGCCTCTTTGACTTGAAATAAAATAAAAATAAAAACTAGCTTCTTAATTTTCTATTTCCCTCTACAAGAGGGAAATATCTAAAACCACTGTCCTGGTCATTGTCTTCCAGTGTGATTCTTTGCTCCATAACATGCTTTCATCACGATGATATTTAAGCTCACCACTTACTCACAGCGATGTATCAAGATAACCATACACTGAAATCATGTGCCAAAATAAATCTTTCCCTTGTGTTACATAGTTTGTCAAAGTAGTGAAAGGATATATTACTACAGATACTAAACTGGAAAAGACAATTGACAAATTTTGACAAAGGAAGTCCATCATTTTGCATTAAGCTCAGGAGTTTTCAGGTAATGCCAGATCTCATCTTAGCAGCATGATTTCCTGGCAGGTTACAAGGTCCAGGGCAAGAGATGCACCCTGATTCTGAAGTACCCCACTGAACCCGGCATTGTCACCAATTTAGGATGATATGGAGAAGATCTGTCACCACACCTTCTACAACAAGCTGCATGTGACTCCTGAGGAGCACTCTGTGCTGCTCATTGTGAGGTCCCACTGAACCTCAAGGCCAACCATGAAAAGATGAGCCAGATCATATTGAGACCTTCAACAACCTATCCAGGCCATGCTGTCCCTGTATGCCTCTAACATTTTGATGGACTCCAGAGATGGGGTCACCCATACTGTGCCTATCTATGAGGGCTATGCTTTTCCTCATGCCATCATGAATCTGGACCTGGCTAGCTGGGACCTGACAGACTTCCTCATGAAGATCCTGAACATTGCTACAGCTTCACCACCACAGTCAAGAGAGAAATGGTGCATGGCATCAAAGAGAAGCTGTGCTACATTGCCTTGGACCACAAGCAAGAAATGACCACTGCTACATCCTCTTCCTCCCTTGAGAAGAGCTATGAGATTCCTGATAGCCAGGTCATCATGATTGACAATGAGCACTTTTGATGCCCCAAAGCTCTTTTCTAGCCTTCCTCCCTGGGTATGGAATCCTATGGCATCCTTGAAATGACATATAGTTCCATCATAAAGTGTGACATCGACATCCCCAATGACTTCTATGACAATACATTGCTGTCCACTGCACCACCATGTCCCTAGGCATTGCTGACCAGATACAGAAGGAGATCACCACTCTGGCTCTTAGCACTATGGATATCAAGATCTTGAACACAAGCACTCCTTGTGGATCAGTGGCTCCATCTTGGCCTCACTGTCCACCTTCCAGCATGTTGATCAGCAAGCAGGAGTACAATGACTCTCATTCCTCCATCATGCCCTGCAAATGCTCTTAGGTGGACTGTTACTGAGCTACATTTTATACCCTTTCTTTAACAAAACCTAGCTTGTGTAGGAAAAAATAATAACATTAGTATGGCTTTATTGGTTTTGGTTTTTGATTTGTTTGTTTGTTTGTTTGTTTGTTTGTGGGTTTTGTTTTGGTGCTTTTGACTCAAGAATAAAAAAATTGGAACAGACCATTAGAACAAGCATTCCCCCAAAGTTCTATAATGTGGCTGAAGAATTTGCTTGTACATTGTTTGTTTGTTTAATAGTCATTCCAAGTATCAATGAGATATATGGCTACGGGAAGTTCCTCAACTTTCCAAATCCCACCCCACTCTTGAGAGAAAAATAGTCAAGTCCTCACCCTGAGTCCATACCAGGGAGGTTACAGCATTGTTTCTGTGTAAATTTTATACTGTAGACATTTTTTATAAAAGTGTTCATTGTTTACCAAAACCAGTGGACCTCTTATCAAATGCTGCTTGGCAACAAAATCTCATCACAGTTAAATAAAAAACAAAGGAAAGAAAGAAAGCTAACTGTTTGTCTCAGTGTCATTAGTTAAAGACTCTGAAATTGGGCAGATTGAATACAGTAAAGACATGAAGATGAGAGCCAAGCAGCTCCTTGTTGCCTGGCAAGACCAAGAAGGAGTTCATGCGACAACTGATAACCTAATGAGCGCACTCAACAAGTCTGGATTAGTGACCTGCAGAAAGTCTAACTAATGTAGACATTTTTTAATCTTCTTCCTTAATACTTCCTTATTCTTTTTTTTGTGAATGGTCAGCCATCATGGCCCTCTTTTTTCGTCCCCCTAATTTGATGTATGCAGATTTTGGTCTCCTTGGGAGTGGGTTGAGGTGTTGAGGTAGCCAGGACATGCCTGGACACTGAATTTAGACAAGTTTAATAAAAGTGCACACCTTACAAAAAAGATCAGAGGGGAGGGTATAAAATGAGATTTAAGTAATCTTATTCTTTTTGATATAATATAAATTATTTTAACATTTTATTAATTCTTTGAGAATTCATATGGTATATTTTTTATTGTGTCTTTCAAGTTTATTTCTTGAATCTGAAATCTTTCTTTCAGTTATAGCATTGAAAAGATGAAAACTGTTCCTTTTGTTTCTCAAAGGATTATTGTGCATATAAAATTATATGGGTTTTTTTGGTTTTTTGGTTTTTATATTATTTTTTTATTTCTTCAAGTTACATCTCAATCACAATCCCCTCCCTACTCCCCCCTCTGGTTTCACCCTTCCACCCTCTTCCCCCTCAACCCCCCATCCTCTACCCTTTTTATTTTAGTTTAAGGTATATCTTTTTCCCCCCAACAGCTCCCCCTTTCAGTCCAACAAATGGTTTTTTCTCTTATACCAATAAATACAATACAATACAACAGAAATAAATAGGCCACAATTATGAGAGTTATATGGCTTAGCATACATTCCCAATGCTAGAGTCTCATAGTTAAATTTTGAGTTGTTTAGGAATCAAGAGGGTGTTCTGAATCTAAGAACATGTTTTTAAAATTGTGATGCGAGTTAGTATGAAAGCTGAGTTAGATATAGAACTTTAAACTCATGGAGATGGTTAGATAGTAGAATGTTAAAGTCAGGTGCCAAATACATATGATATATTTTTATCACATTCACCCTTGTCCTCCAACTTCTCCCATATCCACCCTCGCCTCCCTTCCCTCTACTCCTACCCAAGTTTGAGCTTTCTGGTTTTTTCCCATTGAGTCCAGTTTGTGTTGCTCAACTATTCTTGGAAATGGGGCCTATCCTAGCATGTGGTCAACCTACCAGGAAACATATCATTAAAGAAAATTGAATCTCCCATCATTCTCCAGCAGCTATCAACTACCTCAGCTAGTGGTGGGATTTCATGTACGCCTCCCTCCATGTTAGAATTTTGTATGGTTTGAGTTTTGCATACTGTTAGAGTCACTGTGAGATCACATGTCCAGTTGCTCTGTGTTTCTGATGAAAAGTTTCCTTGATGTTTGTCGCCATCAGTGGCTCTTACAATATCTCTGCTCCCATGTCCATAAAGACCCATAGGCCTTGTGGGCATGACAATATATGCCTTATTTAGGACTCAACATTGCAGTCTCCTTATTCTCTGTTTCTTGACCAGTTTGGGTTTCTGTGTTAACTGCCACCTGCTGTAAGCAGGTTATTGAACTCAAATATATACAGCAACATTCAAAAACCAATACTCTAGAAGTAATGGATACAATTTAAACATTTACAAACAAGTCATATTTCAATTACAAGTTTAACATAATTTCTTATAATTATAATTATTTATATATATTATACAAATTATAATCATTTAATTTCATATAATTATAACTGAAGTGTTTTCCTTGAATACTGATCTCTTGTTTTAAGACATTTTTATTCTTGTACAATTTCATAACTACAAAGTGTACTTTGATAATATTCCCTCCCCATTATTATCTCTTACTCCTTTCCCAACCCTACTGAACCTCTCCTTCCTCACAAGAAGTTCCCTTTGTGCTTTCATGTCTTTTCTTTGTGTATGACTCACTATGTTTAATTAGAGTAGAGAGTTCATTCTTAATTGTCACCCCTCTGGTACCTCTTTCAGAAACACTAAAAAACAATATCTTTAAATCTTAGGTGAATTTGTTTTCCTTTTAACACAATGCATTATTAAGTCTGATCAGCTTTATTCAGATCATATTAAACAGGGCTTAGAGGGTTGATTTCTAAAATTTAAGTAATAAAAGAAAGTATTTGAGTAACTGCACAAAATATCTGTAATGAGAAGTATATATAGTTAACCCTTAAGTCTACATACACTGAAATACAAAGAATACCAGTGTTTGCTTCTGTTGCTAGTTATTTCTCACATTGTAACTTGTAACAATTATATTCCAGTTAATCAGGTGTGTACAAGAAAACTAACCAAAAACCTAATTAAGATTTTATTTTATCTTACAATTTTATATTTTTACATCATATATTTACTGATTATTGTTTACATCATAAACCCCAATCACACCCACTTTCCAGTCCTCCTAGGTCCACCTCCCAACCCTTGTGTCCCCCCCCAAAAAAAAACAGAAAAAGAAGAAGAGAAAACAAAACAAAAAAAGGTCAATTTTTTTTTTTACCTACTGGAATTCCAATTTGGCTTAACTAGGTAATTTTTCTGCTTCATTTACTATCAACTGGAACCACTTGCAGGTGTTATATTGGTAGCTTGACTTGGTGTGAGGGTCCAAGATAGTTTGACTCATATTGCTAGCATTTTTCAAAGGGCAGCTCAATGTGATCTTTACCATTCCTGATGGCATTTCAGAGTTTCTCCACATAATCCCTTAGCAGAGCATTGAAGCCTCTCATATGGTAGCTTAAGGGTTCATGAAACCAAGGTGGAAGCTGTCAATCCTCTTACTGTTAGGCCCAGAAGAGACACAGCATTTTCTCTATCATGCTCTAGTAGACACATCAGGAGCAAGCTAGTCCAGACTAGCTGTTGGGTAGCAGTTTCCTCTGAGGATAAAACCTTCCAACTTGGAGGGAAACTTCTTAAATATAGGATGAGAAAGGTGAAGTGAGAGAGCAGTATATTTAAGACAGGATGCTTATAGAGAGGTGAAGCAACAGGATTATTAAGGGGAGGTGAAACATTCCACCCTGCAGGGAAGCTCATTAAGAGAGGAAGTAGACAATTCAAAATAACCTCAGGAAGAAGTCTCTGAAACTGACCAGATTAACTAGGCTCCTCCCTCCTGGAGAACTCTTCACATACTCATAACTACTTATAAGCAGTAAAAACTGCTGAGAGTCACTATCAGACATACTGAACTGCTTAGAAGACCCTCAGATAAGGTGCTGCTTAGAAGAAGCCCTTACTCAGCAGCCTTGAAGAAGGAGAAACCAGCCAAGCTTCCTGGAAGGAACACACCAACTAACCCACCAGTAAAGGATATTCCAAACCTGTGCAATGTGCTCCAGGTCTCCAGCTTTTGTGAGTTGTCACCCATGTTGGGGTGGGATATTGGGGATGTAGCTGTCTTTAGATTATTTCTCTTCCTAAAAGTAACCCTCACTCATATAAAACTCAATCGCTCACCCTGTGAGACTTTGGTAGTATCCATTATTTGTTTGGTAATTGGTCCCCATTTGTTCATGTATTCCAAAGAATGGTGTTGGATAACTCTAGCAAAATTCCAATGTAGGGAAAATGGATACCAACACTTGACCAAGTAACTACTAAAGCATTTGAAACTTGTATTAGTTTGTCATAAACACTTAAACAAATGGCTAAGAGGCTTGTGACCCACTTTAGATAATAGTCAGAGCTCCACCTGCTTATTTGACATTATTTGACACCTGAAGTGATAGTGATAGCCGTAAGAGTCTTACTGCTAATGCAAATGAAGTGAATAGCCTGGCAATCAAGTATTAAGAATGTTTGTGAAATATTTAATGAATACATAGGACGGACAAAATTTACCACTACTTCAAGGACTTCAGGTTTTCTCTCAATCCTGATATGATAAATACAGTCAGCTTTTAGACATAATATTCTTTCATTTCATTGTAGGTAAAAATTACATAATTACTATTATGATATATGTAGGTACTGTCAGCTGAAATTTCAATAGTGCTACTTAATAAATTAGACATATCTTTATCTGAACGATGATGATTTACAGAATTTTTAACATATATGTATATTAGATTGTCTCTGAAAACTCTTATGTACAGAGAAATTCTAAAGAGTTCTTTTTGCCCAAATATTTGCTTCTAAGAAACTGGGAGAATGATATTCTATAGGTCTAATAATATGAATTGGAAAAATCAAATTAAATAAGTACATAGGTCATGTGTTCTAGTTTTGAAGTATAAATAATGTTCATGACTGCTTATTGAAGGGCATTTCTGAATATTTATGCAACTTAAAAGCAAGTAGAAATCAATATAGTTTGGATGCCTGCACCCGTTGCTTTTTCCCTTGCTGTAATAAAATACCCAACAAAAGCAACTTAAAGAAGGGATAGTTTGTATAAGTCCACATTTTAAAAGGATACAGTTCATCAAGACATAGGAGACATGGTAGCAAGAGTGGGGTAGCTGCTCACATTGTATCCACACTCAGGAAGCAGAGAGAGAAAAGCACTGGCTCCCAGTTTGCTTTCCATTTTGTTTCCAAAATAATAGTCATATTGATTACTTGAGAATTTAACATCAAGCACCCTGATCACACTCACTTCCCAGTCTTCCAAGATCTGCCTCCATCCTGTGTGACCTTCCCCAAAAAGAAGGAAAGGAGGAGGAAGAAAAAGAAAACACAAGTCCAATTTGTGTTATCTATATACTCACTGGAGTATGATCAAGCTCCCAGTGGCCCACCCCTTAAAGAAAACTGAGTCCTTCTCCACCTGTACCCACCAGAAGCCATCAATAGTGTACAGCTACATTTAAGCCTCCTTATCAGAATTTTTAAGACTTATTTTCAGTGGTTTCTGTCTAGGCTGTTTCTTTGGGGGATAGGAGTTGTCACAGAAGCCTGCTATGTCCCTCTTAGTCCAGGACCCAAACATTTGGGATAGTGCTATGTCGCGTCCCCCCTTGTCCAGCAAGGAATGACGCAACTCACAAAACTCTTCTCCTGCAGTTTATTCAGGTCCCTTGAAAACAGTCTTCCGAATGCCCGGGCAGACCCAACCCACAGGCTAAATACTAAATGAACAGCCAATCAAGTAAAGCCAAGTGGTGCTATCTTAGAGGCCCACGTATGCAGAAGCAAGCCAGATCAGCGGTCTTAGCCAAATATGGACTTGTTTATCATCGAGAGCGCTCACCGTCGGGCTGGTGGAAGGCGGAGACCAGCGCCATCTTTAAGGCGCGGCACGTCGCAGCTCTCTACAGTGCTACCCATATTTAAGATGCATCTTTCTTTCTTAGTAAAACTTTTCTGGAAAGACTCTCACAGGCATGTCTAGAGATGTCTTCTAGGTGGTTCTAAATCCACTGAAGTTGACAATGAAGCTTAAAAATAAAGTAAATACATAGAAATATCTAGTAATTTTTCCATCTTCATGAAGACCCCAACATCCCTCTGAGCCTGCAAAAAGAGGTACTTCAGTAAAATAGGATGCTAGGCACAGATACTAGCAATCTTTTAAGTGATAACCAAATACAAGTTTTAATCAGACTCCAGTAAACTGCTTCAGGGGTAGTAGCTATTGGCTAGAGAGGAGAGAAGAACCAGAAATAAATGCAGCAAATGGAATGTAACTAGAGTAGTGGGAGGCAGGTTTCAAAACTGCATATTTTCTTTGGAAGCTCCACATGCATGAAGAAGACAGTTATTGTTATTAGGGTTTGGATATGAACTATCCTCCTAAATGGTGCATGTTTTGAAGGCTCTGTCTCAAGTCAGTGTTGGTATTAATAAGTTATTGGATCACAAAAGAGTATAACTTATGCACCATATATTGTACTCATTTTTTGACTCTTGGCTGCAATGAAATGAGATTTTTTTCTCCAATACATTCTCATCTCCTTAGTATTCTGCCTCACACCATACATAGGTACAGAAGCAGTGGATTCAAATTACTATGAACTGAACATTCTAACACCATCAGTCACAATAAATCTTTCCTTCCTTTTTTTAAATCACTTACTTTGGGAACTTTGTAACTGTTAACAAAATTCCGACACATGATTACTAAGATCAAGGTATAATCTTTCTGACTTCTCTTCTGCAATGTTCTCTGAGCCTTAGGTGTAGGAATGTTTTGTAAATATGTCTACTGTGACTGGTCTCTACAACTATGCATATTTATTGGTTGTAGTTTTCTGCACTTGTCTCTGTTACAATGAGGTTTCCTTGATAGAAGGAGGGATGAAGATTTAATTTATCTGTGTTTATATATTGTTGTTAAGTATTATGCTCACTTAGTAAATTAATGGCTGGAGATTCTACTCCAATTACAATAATTTCATTAGTACTGAGTAGTTAGCTAGGTTTCTAGTCCAGGGAATGGTAATCCTATTGTTGAGTGGGTCTTAAATCTAATTTAAGACAGCTATTTGTCCTCTTGTCAAGATGGCGGCCCTAAGCTCTGATATTCTGATCGTCAGGAAGACCAACTGGACTATCACAGAGATACACTCCTGCTGAAGGGTGGTTTGTGAGACACAAGCCTATCTGGGCTTACCCAGCAAAGACAGGGACAATAAAGAACTCTGTACTGGACATATGGAAAAACAGAGACAGAAGATAGTACACTCCCCACCAGGAGACAGAGCACTTTCCACCACAGTGGAAAAGCTGGCAGATTGGATCTTTTCAGGACATCAGCTGGCGGCTTTGACCTCCAAACAGAAGCCCTCCTCAGTTTCCTGAGTCTGCAGCTTCCGTGCAGGCAATCTGATACCAAAACAAGACCAGCAGAGCCACTGAAGTAAGACTGAGGGAGATTCTCCCTGGGATTTGCAAAATGGTGGCATCTGACCGGTAAGGGGATCCATCTTACAGGCACTGAGCTTCCCTGAGCCCAAGTGTGCTGTGGATAAGATAGACTATATATAGACTATATATTGGAACTCCCAGCCCTCCCCTCCCCCGCCTGGCCCCTTGGCTACCACTCCACTGGTCACTCAGAGCACAACATCTACATCTCAGTCTAGAGCAATAAAGCAGTTCTGGACATTGTGTGCAGCCATAGAAACCGGGCTGCACCGGTTCAGAGCCTTAATCTGAGAGTCACAGGTTGACTCTGGACTCACTTGAGGGTAGCTAGGGAGGATCATAAGCACAGTCCTGACACCATAACTGCAATGAAACTGTTAGAAGCTCCACCTTCCCAGGCAGGCTGTTCTGGAACACAGTGCTTTTGGCAGGGAAAAGGTGGCTGAGAGTCGCAAGTCCAAGTGCTATAGGCACTTTATGAACTCCATATTAGAACTCCCTGCCAATGCTCACTTTGGCAGGGCACTCATTCTAAAGCCTCAGTACCAAATATCGACATCCCCATCTGGAGCAGTAAATCAGCTCAGGACTATTGCATGCTGACCAAGCAAGTGGGCTGAACCAGAGCTCAGAGCTGACAGAGAGGCACAAGTTGATCCTGAGATCCCACTGAGAGTAGCTTGGGAAGACCATACCCACAGTCCTGAAACCCTAACTACAGGAAAACTGTTAGAAGCCCCGCTGACCCAGACAGACTGCTCTGGAATACAATACTACTGGCAGGGAAACGGCAGCTGAGAGTCCCCTGAGTACAAGTGCTGTAGATGCCTTGTGAACACCATATGGGAACTCCCTGCCCATGCTTACTTTCCCAGGACACTCAGTCTACAACCTCACCCTAAAGCATTTAGATCTCGGTCCAGAGAAATAAAGCAGTTCTGGACCATTGGGTGCTGCCCCAGTAAGTTAGCAGCACTGGACTACAGAGTTTCTGGCTGAGAGACACAGGTTGAAATTGAGATTTCACTGGAAGCATCCTGGAAGGACCAGAACCAGGGTCCTGACAACTGTCTTGATGCCCTAGCCACAGGGAAACAGCCAGAAGCCACGCCAACTCAGACAGAAAGGACTAGAGCACAGTGATTTTTGCCAGGAAAAAGCAG
This sequence comes from Lophiomys imhausi, assembly GCA_907164525.1. Lineage (NCBI taxonomy): Eukaryota > Metazoa > Chordata > Mammalia > Rodentia > Muridae > Lophiomys > Lophiomys imhausi. The sequence continues at coordinate 1,011,519 of CAJQZJ010037505.1, read as the reverse complement.
TTGAGCTTCCACAAATCTAAGCACTGTGGACAGGGTGTGAACTCCACATCAGAGATCCCTGATGGCACCTGCCTTGCCCCTCAGCTGAATACCCAGGCTACAACAGAGAGCTCTGACCCTGGAGCAGTGGAAAAATCCTGGACCATTTCTCACTGCCTGGGTGATGTGGGCTGTGCAACATCACAGTACTTATGGCTGTAAGGCACACATGGAGCTTTACAACACCCTGAGAGCAGCTTGGGAGGCCCACGATCACCATCCTGACACATAAGCTGCAGCTCTATCTACAGTCTGTGGCCTGCTAACTCCCACCGACATCACTAAGAAGGCCAGCTGGATCTCAGGAACGTGCAGGTGGGAATAAAACATTCAACCCCAACCCCTGACCTGAGTTCCCAATTGGGACACAAAAGGAAGGGGTGAGCTGTGGGAGGTCCACTGAAAACCAACCCCCAACACAGGCCCCATACAGCAGGTGGAGAGCTACAGATCACCAAGATTAAATGGCCTCTATACCAAATCTCCCTCCTTGGCACCAAGTCCAGAAGGTACCAAGAATAAACAGCTAAGGACAACCAGATGGCTAAAGGCCAGTGAAAGAACAGAACTGACAAAAGTCAGAGAAATATGACTCCAACGAAATTCAGCTATGCTAGTACAGCCTGTTCTGACCATCCCACCACACCAGAAACATATGAAAATGATGACAAATCTATACTCAGGAAAATGATAGAATCCTTACAAGAAAATAAATCCATGAAAGAATTTAAAGAATCTACAATTTTACAAATGAAAGCAATGGAGAATTCCATTAGAGACCTCTAAGCTAACTCAGTCAAACAAGAGTGGGAAAGAGACAAGGTTATGAAAGATTTGAAAGATTAACCAGCAAAGGCAACCAAATTGGAGCAGGAAATGGATAAAACAGTTCAAGGCTTGAAATTGAAAATGGAAGCAATAAAGAAAACACAGGCAGAGAAAATCGTGGAGATGGAAAACCAAGGAAAGAACAGGAATTACAGATATGAGTATCACAAATAGGATACAAGAGATGGAAAACAGAATCTTAGGTGTTGGGGTAGTGTTAAGTATTCTAAATGTTAATTAATTGGTCCTGCTTGCTGTCTGTTACTTACATTGACTCTGATTGGTTAAATAAAATGCCAAGGTCTGAGATTGGGCAAAGACAGAGAAAGATGGAACTTCCTGGGGTTAGAACAGGAAGCCTGCACTTTAGACCGAAAATTAAAGCATTCCGGAAAGCAGCAGGAAGGAAGGTACAAATCATTTAAAAGTATAGGTTTACTTCTGATCCTTTTATGGGTTGCTATTGCAATCTATTTAGGAGTCTGGATAATACAAATTGACTAGTCAGTCAAGCTCCTGGTCATGTCAAATACTAGGTTAAACAGATAATAAATGGATAAAAATATAGTTTGCTTGTTCAAAGATAGATAGATGATAGATAGATTTATAAATAAAGTAGTAGATGTCTTAAAAACCCTCAGAGGCATACAGAAAATGGCATTTATACATGTTTTTATTGTTTTAAGAATTGTTTGACTTAAGACAGTCAGCTCCTGACAGCTCCCATTTGACTTGGAAGAAGATAATGAGCATCAAAAAGAAATCTCCCAACAGGAGATAATTCCTATTGGGCAAAAATGCCCCTTCTCTCTCAACAGACTATATACAGTCCAAAGATGGACGAGAGCTTCAATGCAGGTAAGTCGATGTCCTGATTCTGCAGAGGCAGAATGGGAAAATCCTTATTATTTCCTGCTGCACAATTTAGTCTGTGAAAAATGCTTGGCCAGAAGGCTGAAGATGATGCTCCAACGATATCAAGTGATATTTGGGACTGTCTGGGCAACAAACTGTCGTATTTCTTTTTGGAAGCTGCTCTCCTATGCTTCCTACTCACTCAAATAATAACTTTATCCCTTCTTATATCTTTGATGGGGTTGAAGGCATAATAGTTCTAAAATTTCAATTGAACTTGAGTTGTTTAGGATTTAAAAGGATATTTTCAAGTCTAAATAAAATCTTTAGGTTTATAAATATAGGATATGATAGAAATTATTTTGGTTCAGAACTTTAGATACAGGAAGATAGATAAGATGATTTTTTTTCTTTTTCAAGATTGCCTGATACAAATAGGCTAAACATTATGTGTATAAATTTTATATATGGTTTTCTTGATTGTTTCATATTTGTTCTTATTGTTTTTACTATATGAGTTAAAAATTCAGTTTTTTTTTTTTAGACAAAAGGAGGGAATTGTTGGGGTAGTGTTAAGCATTCTAAATGTTAATTAATTGGTCCTGCTTGCTGTCTGTTACTTACATTGACTCTGATTGGTTAAATAAAATGCCGAGGTCTGAGATTGGGCAAAAACAGAGAAAGATGGAACTTCCTGGGGTTAGAACAGGAAGCCTGCACTTTAGACAGAGGATTAATTCATTCCATCCAGCAGCAGGAATAAGAAGAAGGCATTCCAACCAGGAGCAGCCAGAAGGAGGCACACATCATGGGTTAGAAAAAGGAACCTCATTCCACATGGCCAGGAACATTGGCATATCATGGAGCATGGCAGTCCAAGGGGAACGTATGTATATTTGGAGTCATATTTGGGTAATAGATTTAAGAGCTAACTTAGATGGGCCAAGATTCCTCAACTCAGGCCTAGGCTTGTTAAAATCCATTCGGTCTCTGTGTGTACTCATTTATAATGTCTGCTTAATGGCTGCTTAAAGATTAAAGGCTGCTGAACAAGCAAAAATAATATAAATACTGGTTAAATAATTTAATTAGCCATATTATTTTTTTACACTTAGGCATGGAAGACTTGGTTGAAGAAATCAGTACAACAACGAAAGAAAATGGGAAATCGAAAAAAAAATTCTTTACCCACAACACCCAAGAAATCAAGGACTCAATGAAAAGACAGAACCTAAGAATTATAAGCACAGATGAAAGAGAAGACTCCAGACTCCAAGGACCAGGAAACATTTTCAACAAAATCATAGAAGAAAATTCCCCAAACCTAAAGAAAGAGATGTTTTAAAGTTCTAAGAGCCATACAGAACACCAAACAGATTAGACCAGAATTACTTTGGCCATAAGAATTGAAACTCCAAATGTACAGAACAAAGAAAGAATATTAAAAGCTGTAAGAGAAAAAGGTCAAGTAACATATAATGACAGAACCATCAGTATTACACCTAACTTCTCAATAACTCTAATAGACAGAAGGGCCTGGGAAGATGTCCTACAAACCCTAAGAGAACATAGGTACCAACCCAGACTACTATACCCAGCAAAACTTTTTATCAACATAGAAGGAGAAAACAAGATATTCTATGAGAAACTCAAATTTAAACAGTATCTGTCCACAAATACAGCTCTACAAAAGATCCTAGAAGAACAATGCCAAACCAGAGAGGATAACTACACCCAAGAAAACAGAGGAAGAAAAAAACTCCACCACAGCTAAACCAAAAGAAATACACAAACACACAACCACTACCTGCACAAAAATAACAGCAAATAGCAACCTATGGACATTAATATCTCTCAACATCAATGGACTCAACTCCCCAATAAAAAGACACAGGCTTAAACAATGGATCTGTAAACAAGACCCATCATTTTGCTCCATAAAAGAAATGCACTGCACTAACAAAGATAAATTCTACCTCAGAGTAAAGGACAGGGAAAATGTTTTCCAAACAAACAGTCCCAGGAAGCAAGCTGAAGTAGCCATCCTAATATCAAATAAAATAGACTTTCAACCAAAATCAATAAAAAAAAAGATAGAGAAGGGAACTACATACTAGCCAAGGAGAAATCCATCAAGATGACATCTCAATGTTCAATATCTATGCCCCAAATACAAGGGCACCCACATTTGTAAAAGAAACTTCTGAAGCTTAAAAAAATAAAACACATCGATTCCCACCCATTGGTAGTGGGAGACTTCAGCAACCCAGTCACAACAATGGACAGGTCATTGATACAGGAACCAAATAGATAAATAAGGAGACTAACAGAGATCATGAACCAAATGGACATAACAGGTATTTACAGAATGTTTCACCCAAACACAAAAGAATATACCTTCTTTATAGCACCTCATGGAACCTTCTCCAAAATTGACCATATAGTCAGACACAAAGCAAGCCTCAACAGATAAAGAAAATTGAAATAACCCCTTGTATCTTATCAGACAACCATGGAATGACACAGGAGTTCTCATATGCTGTGGGTACAAACATAATTCTATTAATTTAGAAATTTTATTATCTGGTAAATTTGATGATATATGTACCATATTATGAAACAATTATATATATATACATATATATATTTCTCACTATAATCATTGCAATATTTAAATATTCAGCAGCAGAGTAAATTTTAAAATTACATAATATTTTATGTAACATAGCCACATAAAATATTATTCACAATGAAAATTATTTAACTATTCACAAAAGCATCAAAATGCACAATTCTAAAACACAGAGTGAAAAAAGACATGTCAGAAAAATACAAGTAATGGGGTAGTTTGGATGAGAATGGCCCTTGTAGGCTCATATATTT
>CAJQZJ010037505.1:971962-991914 GCA_907164525.1 Lophiomys imhausi | reverse complement strand
GTAATAAATAAGTGTTAAATAATAACTTAAAAGTTCGGTTACATACCTTAAACTAAAAAAAAAAAAGAAGAGAAGAGGATGGGGGGGTTGAGGGGGAGGAGGGTGGAAGGGTGGGACTGGAGGGGGGAGTAGGGAGGGGATTGTGATTGAGATATAACTTGAAGAAATAAAAAATAAATTATTAAAAAAATGTATCACACAAAAGAAAAGTAACATGATACAGATTTTATGAGGTTAGCAAAATAAAATAGTAACAGGCAAAAAACATCATTTGGGACTATCAACGTGTATGATAAAGCTCTAAAAATTCAAGGAAATGTTAAATATATAGTTCAAGCCAGTACTTACTTTTGAGACAAGCAGTAATTCAAATCAGGAATGAATATGAGAATTTTTTTTCTTTCCTTTATTTTTTATTTCTTCAAGTTACATCTCAATCGCAGTCCCCTCCCTATTCCCCCTCCAGTCCCACCCTCCCACCCTCAACCCCCCATCCTCTTCCCCTTTTTTTTTCTTTTAAGTTTAAGGTATAGCTTATTTCCCCCTACAGTTTCCCCTTTCAGTCCAACAAATGGCTCTTTCTCTTATAATAACAAATACAATACAGTACAACAGAGGTAATTAGGCCACAGTTATGAGGGTTATATGGCTTAACATACATTCCCAATGACCAGTCCATATGTATTTGGTACGTGACTTTAACATTCTACTATCTAAACATCTCCATGAGTTTAAAGTTCTGTATCTGACTCAACATTCATACTAACTTGCAACAAAATTTTAAAAGTATCTTCTTAGATCTATAACACTGTCTTGACTCCTAAACAACAGTACTAGCAATTTGCTAGTCTTCTAGTGCAGAGTTTTAAAAATGGAAAAAAAATAATGTAAATACATTTTACCACAGGCTCATGATTAAACCATAGCACATGCTAGGTATCCAAGATAGAGAAAGCATGGTTAAATAGACTGTTAGAAGCCCTGTTGTTTAATAATATAAAAACACACTTAGTCTCAGCTACATAGCATACCTTAGGGGAAAAAGGCCACATGCTGTCTCCCACAAGGCCTCACAGGAAGGTGCTCATTACCTTGGCTAACTTACCATGGTTCTGGGTTTGGCCTTATGCCTTGCAACCTCTGAAACCGGATATTATCAGCTCACCAACAGTAAATCCACATCTCAGTATTGCATGCACACTAATTAAGCTCCCCAGACTGAGACAAACACCGAAATGCCAGTTCATTAACTGACAAAGCAAAATATAAGCCTCACGTGGACTAGCACAATCAAGTCAGCATGATAAGAGAATTCTCTCCCAGTAGTCACACCATGTGGGAGACCAAATCATAATAAAAAGTTATTTTATTAAATTTACACTGAGAATTAACTGTCACTGGCACAGGATTATTCATAGTTTATAAGAACAGGATATTTTTCTCCCCATAGTTATAGAACATGGAAAGTCACATAATACTCAGAAGGTTTACATAATGAGCTTGAAATTGTTACAAAGGAAATAAAAAGGATCTAAGATTTAAAGGCATCATCTATAGCCTGATGCATTGGTCTTATTGAGATGCTTTCAATAATAGGCCAGAAGGCAATTAGATCAAGCTCTTTCCTCTTCTCAACAGACTTGGGTAGACACAGTTACCATGTGATTTTTGAATTTCTTTTATACTTATTGGATTGATATACCCTCTTCTTATAGATTACTTTATCTGATATATTAATATAGTATATACATTAATACTAATCTGTGACCCACTTAACATTAGATAGTTGTATAACTCTACCTGATTCAGATGTTAATTTCAGAGGATAACTTGCCCCCTCATTTTTTTATGTTTCTGGCAGCACCTCACCAAACACATCCTAAGTGTTTCTAAGAATCCTTTTATGGAAAAGAATCTGAGTCCCTGGGATACTGGAACATTTAGAGAGATGATAGAAGTGAACATACCTCAGGAAACACACAGATGTTTGTCCCATTGCTTGTCAATCATAATACCCTCTTATAACCAAAAGAATTTAAAGAACCCCAATAAGATTTTTTTTTTTGGTTTTTCGAGACAGGGTTTCTCTGTGTAGCCCTGGCTGTCCTGGAGTCACTTTGTAGACCAGGCTGGCCTCGAACTCGCAAAGATCCGCCTGCCTCTGCCTCCCAAGTGCTGGGATTAAAGGCGTGCGCCACCACTGCCCGGCTCCCAATAAGATTTAAATAACCACAAAACAAGTTCAATAAAGAACAAAGAGAATTGGGCATCATTAATGAAAAAGACAATTAACGTACACAAAGATATAAATAAAATCATTACTGTGGTTAAGTTTTGAATCTGTCTTGTATATCTTGATAGCCAAGATAGGGAGGTGCAGAAGCAGCAGGATATATCTACACAAAGAGAATATGTGTATTGTTTTGAAAGACTTCATTCACATTTTGCCCAGTATAACATTTGAGTTCTACCTTTGCTCCTGTTGAAAACAATATCAATGTTTGTCGTAGTCAAAGAATGCACTATTGATCTAAGATTGATAAATTAAAGCATTTTCCTGCTTGATTTGGGCAGGTCATGTTGCCTAGACTGAGCTTCAAAAGTATGCGTTTGTGCATGCTGTATGGAAGCAGAAAGATGATGTTGTAGACAGAGGAAGGAAACTAACAAGAGAGGGGCATAGGGAAACAAAAGAAAAGAGTGATTAAAGTGGGTAAGGCTTTAATAATTTATTTATTTGCCTGTGATAAAATACCATGATAAAAAAGAAACTTAGACAAGAAAGCATTTGTTTGGCTTAAAATTCCAGGTTGTGAGGGAGTCAAATGAAGAGCAGAAAGAAATGGACACATGCAAGCTGATTCTTTCCTTGATTGTGAACTCAGATGTTCCATTCTCACTTAATTCAAGACCAGCTCCTTAGGGAATGATGCCACCTAGAGTGGGCTGGACCAACACCCATCCCAATAGACATGCCTATAGGCTAACAAAATGTATCCAATGCCTCATTGTTAGTCTCTTCCCAAGTAATTGTGTCAAGTTGACAAAGGTAATGATTACAGGAGACCAATAAGAACATATGGAGGGCTGGTTAGATGGTGCAGCAGTAAAGAGCACTTACTATTCTTGCAGAGGACCCCAGTTTGGTATCCACCACCAATATCTTCAAATACCTTATTATTAAGTTCATGATAGTTCACAATTTCATATACCTCCAATTCCAGAGGTTCTGATTTTCTCTTCCAGTTTCCATGAGCACCAGGTATACACATGGTATACATACACACATATATTACATACATACATACATACATACATACATACATACAGGCACTCACAGATAAAATAAAAAATAATTTAAAAAGAATACCATATGTAAATGCCACACTAAAAACTGTTAATTGTGTGATAACATTAAAAATTAACTTTTAAAGATGGGGGAAATAAAATATTTATTGGTGAATAATTGTGTAAGTGTTTTGAGTGACAGTGGAAAAACATTATCTGGCTGGTTCTCACAAGGAAAAAAACATTAGCACCACAAGATTAGTAAGCCAGATTTAGGTGACTCATCTTGACCCTATAGCAGTGTTATAGTGCTATATAATATGATATGTGTGTGTGTGTGTGTGTGTGTGTGTGTGTGTGTGTGTGTGTGACTAATAAGAATACAAAGTTCTGAGCAGTTCATTGATAGTGAGGAATAAGAAAAAGCCAAAGTTGATTAGTCCATGACAGTTGAAAACCAGCGCCATAGACATATTTTAATGTCTAAGAAAGCAATATACTCATTTCTCTTCCAGAGAATATTTTCTAAAGATGCAAACTCATCTTAATAATAAGGTACATTGTTTCATGAAGAATTAGAGTCTAACCTCAGGAAACAGATAATACAAAAAGAAAACATAATTCAATATTTAATAAAGGAATTCTTTATATAATGTAAAAAGATTAAGGGAAATCAGCAAGGAGTGATAAAGTGGAGAAATCAGGAAATGTTAATGTCAATGCTTATCTAAAGGACTAACCAAGCATGAGAGAACTTTAAGGGAGATGTGCCTGGCAGGAACTGTGCCCTTCCATAAAGGAACAAAGTCAATTCCAACTTACATCAGGAAGGGGATTTAGAATAAATGCCTCAGTGTTTTTCCCCACCTTCCAACTCTCTACCAACTCTTCCCAGTAATAAAACCAAATCAAAAGCCAGGAAGAAAGGGAGCTAATTGTTGCAACCTATAAAAAAACTGGTCTCCCAGGAGGTAAAGGCCCGTTCTGAAGAGATCTGGAGAATCAAAAGGATGACACTCAGCATGTATTAAAGATGCACAATAGGCAGAAACAATATTCTATAATGTATATATCATTGTATTAACACATATACCATACATTTGGCAGAGTACCCACAGGCATTTCATCCACAGAATATAGGCACTCATTGTGTATGCAGCATGAATTACACCACATAGCTTCATATCATTAAATGGTTTCTCAAGTTCTAGGGCAAACGTGGCTAATTTAAGTGTGGTACAGAAGCAAAAATTAAGGCATGTGCTTTGACTTAAGACTGAAGATATCACACAGGATAGTTCAGCAAGAATACATTTCATTTTCAAAATAGATGGAGCAAATGAACCATTTGAAAAAGAGAAACGTTTTCCCATCTTCATTTCCTAACAAGAGTCTGACACAAAACAGGTGTGCCCTGTTGGTATCACAAGTCCAGACAGAGGAAGCATATACCTCTTGCTGGTAGTTTGTCGGTCTCTCTTCTTTTTTTTCTCGTGCTCTCTGCCTATGTCTGTAGCTCTGTCTGTCCGCCTGTCTGTCTGTCTGTCTGTCTGTCTGTCTCTTTCTCTCCTAATCCTCTGGGTGGGTGATGTTCCTAGGACTGTGTTCATGTGTTCATGCCGTGAAGGAGGGACCTCATCACTTTGACTTGGATAACTAGCCAATGAGTTCCAGAGATGTGCCTGCTTCCTCCTCCCCAGCACCAGAATTACAGACGCGTGCCACAAAGTCCAGCTTTTTGCGTGGGTCCTGGAGATCTGACCTGAGGCCCTTGTACTTATGCAGCAGACTCTTCACTGATTCTCATCTCTCCACCTCCTACAAGGATAGTTATGAAACCAGAAGTGGGCAGTAAAGATCTGCTCTCAAGATGTGGGTGCAAATTGACAATGTTTTCAGAAACCACGATATTGAGCTAAATAAGGTGCAGAGAACAAGGAATGTCTAGCTTCCGTTTGACACGAGGTTACTAGATGTGGTCTGGACTAAATTCAGTGACACATACCCGGGAGTAATTTTGTTTTTCAGTAACTGGGAGTATCCTTATGTCTACAGTCTATAACTGTTGAAAAGGGACAGAGATGATAAGTATGTGTTCCATGAGTGTCTTTCTCAATTCTTCCAGCTTCTAAGTCACCTTTTGCTTGAAAATATGCATTATCTGGAAAGGTAAATTACTCCAGTATTCCAAGACTCCATAGGGTGAGGAATTGTGCTCAAATTTGCATTCTCCAAGTCAACTGTTATTATTCCCCTTTTACCATCTTATATTCCTACACTGAGTTGTAGTTGGTCTCTGACCAGAATGTCACACTACAGGGGTACACAGGTTCTTCTTATTTCACCTATAAAATTCCTCTGGCACAAAAATTGTTTTATGTAAAAGGTCAACTTTGCTTTTTCCTATAAAATCTCTCATTTTGAATCTTGCCCTAGAATTACAACCTTTTCATGTACAATAAAAAAGTCCATCAAGATGTTTTCATAAACAAAATTACTTTTCTTGCACATTGAGCAACACAAAGAACAAGCAAAAGTTTTGCAATTGCAGCTTTTCTCTAATTTGCCAAGATAACATTTTGACACAGGACTCCCTGCCCTGCCAAGTGCACTGTAAGCATAAAGTGGGCAATTCAAAAAATATATTGTCTCCCCTGCCTAAAATACATGAGCATTGATTTGGGGACTTTTCTTTTAACTGTTACATAAGGAACAGGAACGCTCTGTCTTTCAAACTTGATCACCCCTATGCCTTTGTCTATAAATGGGACCATAGCTTTCTCCCAGTTTGATTCTTTGCAGAGAAGAAGGGAAACTGTGTCACAGACAAAGATGAGAGGAGATGAGACATGTAAACTAAGGCTTCTAAATGGCAAATGACCAATAATTTGCACCAAAATCAAATGCAGGTGGTTTATATAAAAGGCAAAGTCTAGAACTGCATTTCAGGGATGATTGGAATCTATGGGTTCAAATCATCTTCTACAGACTTAATCTTCATCTTCATCTTTCATAAGCTTCCCTCTTAGATGGAGAAGACAGCTACTAGTATCTGATAACTCATTTCATGATCATTGCTTGAAAAGCAGCACATTTTCTACCTAAAAGCTCAACAAAAGTCCCAAAACTCAACCTATCTACTAAGAAATCAATTAATCACTGAGATTCTAAGCCGCTTATTAGGTATAGATGTTTTACAAGACTTTTCATGAAGCTTGTCTTCTGTTATCTGAAGATAATGAACAGAAAAGAACATTTAAATATACTTACAGAATGAAATGAAAAGGGATAGTAGCATTGAAATTTGAAAATGACTAGTGTTACATTCTGTTCAATGCCAAAATCTTTTATTCTGTAACCAGACTGGTAGATATTCAGACACCTTGTTAAAAGTACAGTGGCAGGTATGGGCTCCATCTCACGGAGCAGGCCTTATATCCGATCTCAGATGCTCCAATAACATTTGTGTCACTATTACACCAGTGGGCATATCTTATAGGCAGACTGTTATTGCAATTTACAGGCTTTACAGGTGAATGAGAGTGATAATTTTCCTTCTACCCCCAATAGCATATATAGAAACTTTCAGAGCCATGAATGTTAACAGGGTTCTAGTTGAGACCAGCTATATTTCTTTTAATGTTTGATAACTTAAATATGTTCTGTTTTAAACAATGGGATCTAATTGTCATGTTGTAGAAAAATATTGGAAATATTCTGTAATGTTTGGATAGGGGTCTATGTGACTCCTTTGGCCAACAACTCAAAAATAAATAATCCATTCTTGAAAAAAAAAAACTACAGTGGCAAAGTTTTCTACAACTCATCTCAAAAGGCATTCCCTTTAACTAGGGATTAGAAAACCATGCCTTGTAATGAACTGAATTTTTCTTAATAAAATAGCCATGTTTATTATAGTTGTGCCTCTCAGAAGAAACAAAAGCAAACGATTATTATATATGCTGGCCTCCAAGTATTGAAAAGGTATTTTCACATGTCCTCAAATTTCTACTCATTAGTTATCTATGCTACCTTTACTTTCCAGCTTGTATTTGTTTCCAGACTGGTAGGTAAATTCAAAATTATATAGCCCTTTATACTTTGACAAAGTTATTTATCTTATGAAAAATCCTCAAAATTCTGTTAGTTATTATGTATTCCATTATACAAATAAGGAATGTTTCAAAGAGACTTTCTAAAGTCATACAACTTTTAAACAACAGAGGCAGAAGTATTGAATTAAAGTCCTGTTATGTAAAGCCTAAATTATAGCACATAACACTGAAACCCAGAAATCATGCTTTGGAAGAATCTCTGGATTTCCATGTCTCTCTTAAAGTCTAGCTCGCAGAAGTTAACTTGATATTCTACATGTGATTTCTTTCATTTTTCCGTCACGGTTCTATTTCTCAAGGACTATTACAATATTTCAGTGGAGTCTTGAATATTCTAATACCTTAGTGTTCTCTAAAATGTACCTATGGAGATGATTCAGCCAGAGCTTTCATCTATTTTATATGCTATGTTTTCAAGTAAGATCTCAGGTATGACTTATCGATAGAGTATTTATTTATCCAGCATGTGTGAGGTCTTGGGTTCGATTCCCAGCACCACAACTAAAAGTAGAACATCAGGTAAGATTTTTATCTATAAATCAAAAGTCTAGTCAAAAATAAGCATTGAAACTAGTATCTTGTTAGTTAGAAAGGAAATCATTGGTATTTAATATATTTTGGTCCTCCAAAGGAGCAACTATTTCAGAATCTTTCTATGTTTGATAAATCCCAGTTTATTCTCCTTAGCAGTGTGTCCTCCATTATACCTAGTGAGTCATTCCCACAGCTAAAGTAATGACCAGACCAAACTCTAAAAGGAATCTCCTTACAGATCAAAACTGTCTTTTTTCTTCAGCTCTTAATTTCTTAGAGATGTGGGCTGCACTGTAACCTGACTGAATAAAGCAGTCTCGCTGACTGTGTGGACATGCTTCTGCACTGCTTCCTTTAAGTATCTCTTTCAACAGGACAAGAACCTGGGCCTAAGCAGCTTTAGAGAATAACCATGTTCCTTTGTCACTTTGATCCTCTTATTGAATTTGTTGGCTTCCTGGGTTTATGGAAATAATTTTTCCACTCTACAGTCACAGCTGGCATGGCCTGATCTCAAAACCCTGGCCAAGATGGAGATTAAAAGATAGTTGTCACTAGAGTTGGAAGGGAGAGCAAGTATGGAGAGAACCAGAATGAATTCACTGACAGCACAAACATGTTTCCTACACCCCTCACTGTTTTCTCGAAAAACTGAAACAAGGGTAAGAGAAATGAAACAAAAAAAGCACAAAAACAGAGAGGAAGGCACTATGATGCTCAGGGATAATAACCATGCAATCCAGCACTCATACCATCTTATAATGCAAATCATGTTTATATTGGCAAGGCACTAAAACCAAAGGTTTACACACATGAATGAATATATGTAACATATTGGGACATTTTCTCAAATATGCCAAGATTTTTGAAGGCTGGCTATAAGCCCTCTGCTTTTTCTTCTAACAGGTGCTAATTCCTTCTGACTTCTAACTGCCTTGTTTTCTGAAAGTTGAATGCGTGTAAATGTAGAAGTTATTCTAGTCAAGGAAATAAAGTTCAAAAACTGGAGGCTTGCTTGGGTTTAAATCAACCCAAGGCAGGAAGTTGTCCTGCTGCTTCAACTTCTTCTACATTGCCTCTGCAAACAGGAATCACAAGTTCACTGTGGATTTTAGCACCATTTCTTGAAACAACAGGCTGCATTAACTAGGTCAAACTACTTGTCTCCTCTTGTAATGTTCTCCTTGGCAAAAATGTGTATATAATACTAGGCTTCTAAAGTTCATTATTCGTTCTTTAATTCTAGTATTTAATAAATATCCAGATCTATGAATATATATCATCCTGCCAAATCAAATAAGTCAGAGAACCAATTTCCTTTCCTAATGAACCCTTAGTTGGAAAGAGTTTGTGTTAGCATTTTGATAGTGAAAAAAAAACAATACCCCTGTTCCTCAACCTTAAGTCAATTGCTGATAGAAAAAAAATGAAAGGATTCCTTTAAAAGAACAAAACTGTAGCGAGTCTGGACATGAAAAATAGGGCCATCAACAAATTTTAAGGAATTTCTAAGAAGAAAAAGCAAATAATGCTGAACTGATGAACCAGAAAAAAGTTGAAACTCAGCCCAGAACACACAAGATAAATGCAATTCTTTCAGAGAGGCACAAATGAAATATTAAAATAGGAACAAAACCAAAAGCGGAGGTTTGACCCTTGAGTCCTCCTCGCCTTATTTCATTAAATCGCATCCAAAACACCTAGACCAAGGGGAACCTACAGCCACACAGATATGAAATGAGTGACTGGCAATATAAACTTTTGTCCTTAGGAGAATAATTCTCAAATTTTAACACATATCAAAAGCACTTGACACCTGACTTTAACATTCTACTATCTAACCATCTCCATGAGTTTAAAGTTCTATATCCAACACAGCTTTCATACTAACTTGCATCACAATTTTAAAAACATCTTCTTAGATCCAGAACACCCTCTTGATTCCTAAACAACTCAAAATTTAACTATGAGACTCTAGCTATCTATTCTTCAACCACCTCAGAGACCTTAGAGGGATAAATATATCTGATTATATAGGAAGTGCAGGGCCCACACCTTCCAACTCTCATAGTTGCAGCCTATTCATCTCTGTTCTTTTGTATTGTATTTATTGTTATAAGAGAAAGAATCATTTGTTGAACTGAAAGGGGGAGCTGTTGGGAGGAAAAAGATATACCTTAAACTTTTAAAAAAGGGAAGAGCATGGGGGATTGAGGGGGAAGAGGGTGGAAGGGTGGGACTGGAGGGGGGAGTAGGGAGGGGATTGTGATTGAGATGTAACTTGAAGAAATAAAAAATGAATAAAAAATTACTTGAAGAACTTGCTTAAACAGTTTTTAATTTTTTTTCTCTAAAATTTCCTATTCAGAAGGTATGTGATGGTACCTTTGCCAAATAATTTGAATTACTGCTATGTTTCACATGAAGCTGGCATTATAAGAGTAAGGAACACACTTTGATAACCACTGTTCTATTATGAAACCCAAACATTTTACATTTTTTAAAATGTGGTAAATCTACCTGGGGATGTTTTCTAACGTTGTAATTTAAAGCAACATAGCACAGAATTGAAAAAATAAGGAAAACTTTTTTTTTCTATTCAGGAAGAATACCTTTTAAATCAATTCAATCACATCCCTGGTTAATCTAACTATATTTTGACAATTATGAGTGGCATTTCTGAATCTACCTGCATTATCCATAATCCCATACTGTATAAGAATGTATGACTACCAATATGCAATTACACAATAAATCTAGCAACACACCATTTTCAAAGAAATAGAAGCTTTATTTTTAATAGCTAGAAACTGGAAACAACCCCAATGTCCTTCAACTGAAGAATGGAAAAAAAACTGTGGCATATTTATACAATGGAATACTACTCAGCTATCAAAACAAGGAAATCCTGCAATTTGCAACCAAATGGATGGAACTAGAAAAGCTCATCATGAGTGAGCTAACTCAGACTCAGAAAGATACACATGGCATATATTCACTTAGAACTGGATTTTAGCCATTGTAGTACAGGATAACTATACTACAATCAGTAGACCCAAAAGAGAAGAAACAAGGTCTTGGTTACCTCTCAGTGGGACACTCCACCCTAGTGGAACTGCCATGTATGCCTCCTGTGCAAGAGGAAGCTCTTAGACCTCATGTGACTAACGAACTGAGGGGGGCTGATACATGGAGACACCCCACACGGGATGGGTGGGATGGATGGGAGAGAGGGTAGATGGTGGGAGGGAGGGGATGGAGGGAAGGAGTGGATGGAGGGGGTGCCAATGGAGACTAAGGAAGTAATAAATGTTAAAAAAGAAAATATGTCTTAATAAAACAAATCTATAAAACATAACAATACTATTCTATATCTATACTAATAGAATGACTAGTTATAATAACAACTAGTCATAATGGACAATGAACATTTTATAGATATTTAGGTAATGTAAAAGTAAAGAAAAGAACCAAGACTAACAAAAATAAAAATACTAGAGTTGAAGAGCAATAGAAACCATTTAGTGAGTTAAAAACTAACAGAAATCATTCAGAGAATATATTTTTTTCAAAATTCCAATTAACATACTCAGACACAATTAAAAATATACTACATCCATAAAGAACACATTCTGATAATTACAAGGAAGAGCAAATAACAAGTTGTAGTTTTAAAAAGCTATGACCTCAGAATAAAAAAAATAAGTGGATAGTACATAGAGTTTAAAATAAAATGAGAGTAGCAAAAAAAAAACTTCACTGAACTGAAAACTGAACACTATATACTGGAAGTAGAGTAAAGTGCCAATTAATATAGAGGTTATACATATCTTTTTGAAATTTCAAGCCAAAAGTAAATATTAAAAATATTCTGTAAGAAGATTTTAGACCAACACACAATAAAATCCAAATACTTGAATAAATGAAAGACATGACATATTCATATATTGGAAAAATTACTAATATTGAACTGGAGGGATGAGTCAGCATTTAAGAGTGCTTGTTGCTCTTCCAGAGGTAGTGATGCTGGGCAACATAAAACCTGTAACTTCAGCTCCAGAGGCATCTATGAGCATACACATATATGGCAGCCAAAAATATACATACACACACAGATGCACACACACACATACCTACATATATGTGTATATATTAAAAATAAATCTTTTAAAACATACAATAATGAATAATGATGATATAAATCAACCCATAGATTATGCAACTTCTTTGATAGAGTTCCAATGACATTTCTAAATAGAAACCTCTCTTTTAAAATGCATATAGAGTTTCAAGGAATACAGAATAACCAGTTCTGAGGGAAAAAGGCATTAGGCTATCTAAACTCCCTTCTTTCAAAACTTACAGCAAAGATTCAATAATCAAAATTACATGGCATTAGCATAGGATTAAAGAATCTAGAATTGTATCATCACACATAGGATAAATTGATTTTAACCTAGGTGTCAAGAACATTATGTGGGGAAAAAAGAGATTATTTTCAACAACTGAAAAAAACATTCTAGAAGGAAACAGCCTCCTTACCTTATACCCTATACCAAATTTAGACAAAACGACTTAAAAATTTATACTAAATAGCTAAGAAAATAAAGTCTATAGATGACCCCTACAATGAAAGTCTTGGGGGAAAACAACTAAGAAAGACACTAGAAAATGGAAAGACAGCTCATGCTCCTGGATTGACAGAATTTATATTGTGAAAATGATCATATCTCCAAAGTAATTTCCACATCCAATGCAATTTCAATCAAAATTCCCACAAAATTGTTCACAGAAATGGGAAAAAAAGTCCTAAAATTCATACGAAATCCAAAAGATACCAGAAAAAATGTCTTAAAAGGTGCAAAAAATACTGGAGAGATCACCATTTCAGATTTCAAGATATATTACGAAGCTGTAGTGTGGTGCTGGCACAAGAACCAACATGTAGACCAATGGACCAAAATAAAAGGTCCAAACACAAGTACTGTAATAATAGCCATGTGATATTTGACAAAGATGCTAAAAACACACTAAACAAAAATATCTTCAACAAGCACTGTTGAAAAAATTGAATGTCTACATGCTTAAGAATGAAATTACCTGACCCTGGAGGAATTAGAGGTGTGGCTGCTGTGTCACATGTGGGTCAGTAGGTGGCAAAGAGGAGAGAGGATATATCTAAACTCTGTTCTGACCTATAAACATCTGAATAGTTAGTAGCCTAACATTCCCTGAAAAAAAGTGAGCCTGAGATGACCACCAGTCTGGTGCCAGGGGGCTCAAACTACTAGCTAGCTTGAGATGACCACCATTGTGGCACCAGGCAAACCCAGACAGGATCTCAGGATGGGAAATAAGCTGGAGACTACAAATACCCTGTCTAGGACCACAGACTCTGGCCAGGTGTGAGCCCAAGAGAGATGATCCTTACAAGGGGCCACTCAGATGGGCCAGGTGAGCAGAAAACCTGAGATGACCACCAGTCTGGTGCCATGCAGGCCTGTGGTGGGGATCAGATCATCCCCAAGATGACCCCTGCCTGGTGCCATAATGCACAAGTGAGGCATAGCACTCCTGCCTGATACCACTCCTGGGATGTCCCCAGACACTCACAGACCCCAGGTGGCACTAAGAGGAGCAAGTAAGTGGTAGAGAAAGGACAGAGAAAGAGAAACAGAAAGATGTGGGCCCAATGAAGAGAGGCAGAACTGGAAGGTTGAAAATAATGAGAAACAGTTTTATGTGAGTACCTAGTGATGTCACCTAGTATGATGATGAGTTCTGCCCTGTGCTGACACTGAGGCCATGTCTAGGTCCATGGCCCTAAAGCATTAGGGTTTTGTTACCACCAAAGTCAAAGTAGACATCCCTGGTCTGGGATGCCTCCCATGAACATGTTGATGTCTGAGGCTGTGGGGAATTGGCCCCAGCCCTCACCTGGACATCCTGTGAAAGATTGCCCTAGCCAGCTACAATATTTCGGAGACCAGCCTTCCTCATCCCTCACCATCTATTGCAGACAAGAGTGTTGACCTCAGGGTCATGAGAGTGGGAGAACTGGCTATGTCTCTCACTGGCTACAACACTTGAGAGAGCAGGACCTGTACCTCACCTGGGCAGCAGAGTAGAACTAGCCCTGGTTGTAGGGGTTATAGGTGAGTTGCCAGTGGGTTAACCATCTCAGATACCTCTCAGACCCAGATCCAGGACTTTTAATTGGCTCACTCCAGCATCTACCCCTTCAATGAACAGGGTCTCCATGACACAGGGCAACACAGTATATCCAAGAGCGGTCCCATTGAGGTTCCAGTATTAATAGAGTTGCAGAAGCCAGAGGCCTCGTACCAGACCAATGAGTCATTGCAATGAGCATTTCGAAGCAAAGAAATGTGGACAAAAGGATAGAACATAGGACACATTATGACATGCTACAGCTTCCACGAGACTTTTTTCTCAGATGGGGGAAGAATACAAGGGTGGAGGGCAGGTACAAGGGTGTAGAGAGCTGCGACGAGCCGCGCCCTAAAGATGGCGCCGGTTTCCGCCTTCCACCAGCACGACGGTGAGTGCTCTTGGTGGTAAACAAGTCCATATTTGGTTAAGACCGCTGATCTGGCTTGCTTCCGCATACGTGCGCCTCTAAGATAGCACCACATGGCTTTACTTGATTGGCTGTTCATATAGTATTTAGCCTGTGGGTTGGGTCTGCCCGGGCATTCAGAAGACTGTTTTCAAGGGACCTGAATAAACTGCTTGAGAAGAGCTTTTGCGAGTTGCGTCGTCCTTGCTGGTTGAGGGGGACGCGACAAGTGGTGGCCCGTACGGGGAACCAGAAAAGACTCAGAACTCCTGCAGTCAGGGGCAGTGCACTGGTAAGTTCCCAGGGTAAATTGGGACAATAAAGTTTCGCGGAAATAGAGAACAAAAGGTAAAGTTTCACGGAAATAGAGAACAAAAGGAAAAGCTTTGCGGAAATAGCGAACAAAAGGTAAGGCTTTGTGGAAATAGCGACAAAAGGTAAAGTTTCGCGGGGAATCTGCGAACCGAAAGTAAATTTTTAATCATGGGATTGTCTCAGTCACATCCAATTTTTCTGGCTCTTCAGGAGCTACTTTTAGCTAGGAATTTGAAACTTAAAAAGTCAACCCTAGAAAGATTTTTGAATGAATGCGACTCCGTGGCTCCGTGGTTTGCGGTGTCCGGGAATCTTACGGTATCCTACTGGGACAAATTAGGCAGGGACTTGGATTTTGCTTGGGAGCAAGGTAGTCTGAAGCATGGAGTAAGACCAATTTGGAAGATGGTGAGGAGTTGTTTAGAAGATCAGAGATGCTGTAACGCAATCAAGGAGGGAGAATAGGCCTTGGAACTGCTGCAAGGGGAAAGATCTGAGCAGGCAGACAGTGAAAAGGGAAGCAAAAGGAAGGTCCCTCTCTATCCCTATCTTAGAGATTTTAGAGATTTTGAGGATTCAGAGGGCACGGATTCTGAAGAGGAGCTACATGCTCTAATAGAACAGTTAGAGAGGACTGCTATTAGAAACAGGGAAAAGAAAAAGGTAAAAGAGAAAGACACGTTGGCGGCAGTTGGTGTAAGTGAAGCCGTTGCCACGGCGCCTTCAGCCACATTGGCGGCGGTCGGTGTAAGTAAAGCCGTTGCCGTGGCGCCTTCAACTCCACCTCCATACCCAGAAGCCGTTCAGATAGATCAGCCTGTTCAGTCCCTGAAAGTAGGGAGATCTTTCTGCCTGGGGATGTGGACACAAGTAAGAACAGAATTACAGTTTGCCTATCCAGTATACCAAGACCCACAAGGGAACAGGTACGAGGAACCGCTTGATTTTAAGGTAGTTAAATCCCTTGCAGAGTTGGTTCATACCTATGGCATTACCGCTTCTTTTACATTGGCTCAAGTGGAAGCATTAAGCAGACATTGTATGACTCCGAGTGATTGGAGTGGCCTGGCCCACGCCTGCTTAAGTCCAGGGCAATACTTAGACTGGAAAGCTTTCTTGATTAAGTATGCCATTGAGCAAGCAGCCATTAATCAGAGAGATGGAAATCCAGCCTGGGATAGAGATGTGCTGCTTGGGCAGGGGAGATTTGCCAACCAGCAGACAGGATATCCCAATCAGGTTTATGAACAAATAAACCAGATAGCTATCAAGGCTTGGAAATCCCTTCCTAACAAAGGGGAGGTGAGTGGGAACTTAACTAAGATTCTACAGGGCCCATTGAGCCCTTTTCAGACTTTGTGGCACGAATGGTGGAAGCGGCAGGGAAGATTTTTGGTGACCCGGATGCTGCCTTGCCACTAATAAAACAGTTGGTCTATGAGCAATGTACTAAAGAGTGTAGAGCCGCTATCACCCCTTACAAGAGTAAGGGGCTAGAAGCCTGGATGAAAGTGTGTAGAGAACTTGGAGGGCCATTAACTAATGCTGGTCTTGCTGCCGCAGTAGTACAGTTGACCAGAAATGGTGGAGGAAGATCAGGAGTTTGTTTTTAGTGTGGCAAGATGGGACACTTTAAAAGACAATTCCCCGGGGGAAGGAGTACAGGAAGTACAGGAAGTGTACAATGCCCCAGGCAGCCGGGGTTATGCCCAAAATGTAAAAAAGGGAACCATTGGGCTAATGAATGTCGTTCAGTGACAGACATCCATGGCCAGCCTTTAACTCAAGGTTATGTGGCGCTCGTCCAAAAAACGGACAGCGGGGCCCACGACCCCAGGGCCCACAAATATATGGGGCAATAGAGAATCAGGACAAAGAACAGAATCAAGAAAGATGGCCAACCCTCCACCATCCGAGAGACCGTGGAGAGCCACTTCAGGCTCAGCAGGATTGGACCTCTGCTCCACCACCAGACTCGTATTAACGCCCCAAATGGGGGTCCAGTTAATAGAAACAGATTTTAAAGTACCCCTTGAATCTGGTACAGTGGGTTTGCTGTTAGGGAGGTCATCATCAGCCTTGAGAGGACTTATTGTCCATCCTGGGGTTATAGATCCAGATTATACAGGAGTGGTTAAGATCATGGTAGCCTCCCCCCGTGGTATAACAGCTATCTCTCCTGGAGATAGAATTGCTCAGTTGATCATGTTGCCAAGCTTACATGATGGCTATGCGGCAAAGGATCGAGAGAGAGGAAAAGATGGTTTTGGGTCCACGGGCACGGATCTGACTTTTCTCTCCTTGGATTTGGACCAACGCCCTGTCTTGGAGTTAAAAGTTGATGGTAAAAAGATCCTGGGCCTTTTGGATACTGGGGCTGATAGGAGCATCATAGCAAAGAAAGAGTGGCCTTCAGGTTGGCCCGTACAAGCCTGTTCTCAAACACTTCAAGGCCTGGGTTATGCTAAGACTCCAGATATGAGTGCAAGATTATTAAAGTGGCAGGACCAAGAAAACCACTAAGGAGAAATGCAGCCATATGTACTTGAGCTCCCTATCTCCCTTTGGGGAAGAAACCTTTTAAAGGATATGGGATTTAAATTGAGTAATGATTATTCTGATTCAGCCCAATGTATGATGCAAGATATGGGATATGCTCCAGGCTTTGGAATAGGAAAATATTTGCAGGGGCGGAAGAGTCCCATTTCTATGCAGCAAAGACAAAAGAGACAGGGCCTGGGTTTTTCCTAGGGGCCACTGAGGAGGGCATTCCCATAACTTGGAAGACGGAGGATCCAGTATGGGTTCCTAGGGGCCACTGAGGAGGGCATTCCCTTAACTTGGAAGACGGAGGACCCAGTATGGGTTCCTCAGTGGCCACTTTCCTCTGTAAAATTGAATGCGGCCAAAGAGTTGGTGGATGAACAGATGTCTTTAAAGCATATAAAACCATCTGTATCTCCCTGGAATACACCTATTTTTGTCATTAAAAAGAAATCTGGAAAATGGAGATTGTTGCATGACCTGCGTGCCATAAACCAACAAATGCAGATCATGGGCCCAGTTTAACGGGGCTTGCTGCTTTTATCATCTTTGCCAGCCTCATGGCCCATAATAGTTATATATATAAGAGATTGTTTTTTCTCCATCCCTTTGTGTGCCAAAGATAGTGAGAGTTTTGCATTTACTGTTCCATCCTGTAACCATGAGGAACCTGATCAGCGGTTTGAATGGGTAGTATTACCTCAGGGCATGGCAAACAGCCCCACTCTGTGCCAACTGTATGTGGGGGAAGCCATTGCTCCCTTGAGAAAGAATTTCCCAGATTTGAGATGTGTTCATTATATGGATGATATCTTACTGGCAGCTAAGTGTGAGAAAATGTTAGATCGGGCCTATGAAGAATTAGTTCAATTATTAAAAAAGAAAAGTTTGTTTATTGCTCCTGATAAGGTTCAAAAGGAAAATGTGGTTGATTATTTAGGAGCGAAGGTTGGACCTGAAAAGATAATACCTCAAAAGATTGAGATAAGAAAAGATAATTTAAAGACTCTAAATGATTTTCAAAAGTTGTTAGGAGATATCAATTGGGTAAGAGGCTATTTAAAGCTACCAAATTATGAAATAAGACCCTTATATGATATTTTGAAAGGTGATTCAGCACTTAATTCTCCTAGGCAATTAACAGTAGAAGCAAGAAAAGCTTTATGTAAAGTGGAAGAAAGGTTGCAGAGTGCCTTCCTAAAGAGATGGCAGGAAGGACAGCCCATTGCATTGTGCATATTTGCCACCTATGGTCAACCTACAGGATTGTTATGGCAGGACGGACCATTATTATGGACCTATTCAAAGATTTCTCCAAAAAAATTCATAGAATATTATCCCACTGCAGTTGCTGCTTTAGCCTTAAATGGTATCCAACAATGCTTGCAGTCTTTTGGAGTTGCTCCTGCCAGTATAATAGTGCCCTATTCCAGTCATCAAATTAAGATTTTGTGTGGCACTGTAGATGACTGGGCAATATTGCAATGTAGCTTTGAAGGAGCGATTGATAACCATTATCCTAAGCATCCATTACTATCATTTTTTAAGGAGCACCCAGTGATATTCCCTCAGGTTACTTCAGCAGTACCACTTCAAGGGCCACCAAATGTGTTTACTGATGGCTCAAAGACAGGCTGCGGAGCCTATTTGATAGAAAGACAAGAGCCCATGTTATGTCAATTTCAACCGGGCTCCCCCCAAATAGTAGAGTTGAAAATAGTAATTGAGGTGTTTAAAAGATGTCAATTTGCATTCAATTTGATCTCAGATTCAGTCTATGTGGTCAACGCAGTGAAAGTATTAGAATTAGCAGGTCCTATTAAGAATAGTAGTACTGTATGTGCCTTATTACAAGAGTTACAAGTTTTAATCTGGCAGAGAAAAAGGTGTTTTTATATTCAACATATCAGAGCACATACAGGATTACCTGGACCATTAAGTGAGGGTAATGATAAAGTTGATCAATGGACTAGGATGACATGCATTTTTTGGAGCTCATTCCTGGACCAAGCCAGACAGTTTCACCAATTATTTCATGTAAATGCAAAAACTCTACAGCAGAAATTCCATTTGTCTAGAGCAGATGCTAGACAAGTAGTTTTGGACTGTCCTCAGTGTGTGATTCATCATCATCCTCCCAGTGTGGGAGTGAACCCTAGAGGGTTGATGCCACTCAAAATCTGGCAAATGGACGTTACCCACATTTCAGAGTTTGGAACCTTAAAATATATTCATGTATCTGTGGATACCTGCTCAGGTATCATACATGCTACACCTATGAGTGGAGAAAAGGCTCGCAATGTCATAGGGCATTGCTTAGAAACCTGGGCTGCATGGGGAAAACCACAGCAGCTGAAAACGGACAATGGACCAGCCTATAAGGCACAGTCCTTTGTCTCCTTCTGCAACCAGATGGAGGTACAGCTTAATCACGGATTACCATATAATCCTCAAGGACAAGGAATTGTGGAGCGTGCTCATCGCACCTTGAAAGAATGCTTGCAAAAACAGAAAGGGGGAATAGGCCAAGGCCGTACCCCCAAGGAGAGAATGTCTTTAGCCTTATTTACTTTAAA
>CAJQZJ010037505.1:955948-967160 GCA_907164525.1 Lophiomys imhausi | reverse complement strand
CTTTATCTTAGCCATTCTGACAGGTATTAGATGGAATCTCAGTGTCCAGGCCCTTCTAGCTTTTAAAGTTTCTGAGGAGAAGTCAGGTGTGATTCTGATGGGTCTGCCATTGTATGTGACTTGGCCATTTTCTCTTACAGCTTTTAATATCCTTTCTTTGTTCTCTACATTTGGAGTTTCTATTATTATGTTGCGAGAGGAGTTTCTTTTCTGTCTAATCTGTTCGGTGTTCTGTAAGCCTCTTGGATTTTTACTAGCATCTCTTTCTTTAGGTTTGGGAAGTTTTCTTCTATGATTTTGTTGAAGATATTTCCTGGACCATGGATTCGGGAGTCTTCTCTTTCCTCTATGCCTATAATTCTTAGGTATCTTTTCATTGAGTCCTTGATTTCTTGGATGTTGTGGGTGAGAGATTTTTTTTTTTTTTGGTTTTTTGAGACAGGGTTTTTCTGTGTAGCCCTGGCTGTCCTGAACTCACTTTGTAGACCAGGCTGGCCTCGAACTCACAGAGATCCGCCTGTCTCTGCCTCCCGAGTGCTGGGATTAAAGGCGTGCGCCACTACGCCCGGTGGGTGAGAGATTTTTTAGCTTTCTCATTTTCTTTGGATGTTGTACTGATTTCTTCCATCGAATCTTCCATGCCTGAGATCCTGTCTTCCATCTCTTGCATCCTATTTTTCATACTCACATCTGTAGTTCCTGTTCTCTTCTCGATTCTCCATTTCCTCTTTTAACTCTGACTGTGTTTTCTTTATTGTTTCCATTTCTATTTTCATGTCTTGAATGGTATTGTTCATTTTGTACATTTCCTTCTCCAGTTTGCTTGTTTTTCCTTGGAAATCTTTCATTGTTTTGTCCTTTTCCTGTTCAAGCTGAATCACCTTGGCTTGGAGCTCTTTAATGGTGTTATTCGTTGTTTTGACTTGTAAAATTGTGGCTTCTTTGAATTCCTTCATAGTTTTAAGCTCTTCTTGAAGGGACTCTATCACTTTCCATCATGTAGAATTGTCATCGTTTTCATGTGTTTCAGTTGTGGTGAGGTGGTTCGGGCTGGACGGAATAGCGTTGCTTTCTTTTGTTGGAGACATTTCGCTCTGTTTTTTTTTTTTTTTTTTTGTCTGGGGCCTCTGGCCATGTGGAATTTTTTTGCTGTCTTCTGGACTTGGGTTCAAAGGGGGAGCTTTGGTATAGGATTCGATTTGCCTTACTCCACTCCTATCAGGTGAGTCATTCGGCCACACCTCCCAGTTGGAGACCTAATTAATCCAGGTGGTGGAGCTGTGTACAAGTAAGGTCTGATTCCCCGCCGGAAGGGCCAGTACTGGTACAAAAGTCCGATATATGACAGTTTCAGATATCTCACAGTTTGCCCAGGGTTGGTTCCTGTAGCATGTAAATCTGCAGTTCAGCTCCAGTAGCCTTGCCGCTCCTGGGGCTTGTAAACTGGCCAGTTTCATCATAGACTGCGATTTGCAGTCTGAAGGCACTTTGCAGCCGAGCTGAGCTCACTTCCAAGGGTCGCAACCTTTCGCCAGATAGTTCTCATCTGTGCAAGACCTGGGGGTGCCCAGCAGGGTGGGCATTATCTCTGTGTGGGATCTGAATCTGCCCGCTGGGTATTAGGTTGGAACTTACTGGGAGTCTCTCCTGGTGGGGAGATGGGTGATCCTGATTCCTGGGTCCAGTGGCTTCCTTGCGTGTCCGAGAGTGGGAAGGAGCGTCCTGCCCAGGGATCCTCAGTGGTCCCTGGGTATCTGGGTGAGATTTAGAAGGCGTCGTGCCCTTTGTACAGCGTCCTGAAATACTTGCCACCTTGTGACTGTTAACCCCGAAATCAAAATATGTCCGTGCAGGCCGCCGCCATCTTGGATCCCCAAAGAATCTATTTTCAACAAAAGAAAAAAATTAAAATATGATAATCCCCACTTTTAGAATCCTAAAGCTTATTAAAATTTATTGCCACTGTCATCCAAGAATTAAAACAAAGGTCTACAGATGAAACTGTCATTCTACAATTAGACATGATGGTGCATGTCTACAGCCCATGTTATTTGGCAGACTGCTATAGAAAGCTCATTTGATCCCAGCAATGTTTACAATATAGCAAAACTCCATCTTAAAACAAAACAACAAGATGTCACACTCCAGGTAGAATCAATGATTCAAAGTCTTAAAACATTCCTTGGCTGATATTCAACAATACCATGGGATGAAATGGTCTGGAGGCTTGCCTCTTGCTTTGTTTATACTAGCTTTGCTAAAAAGTTACATTGACTCTTACAACAAACAGCATTATACCTCCTTGAATTTCTATTTGGCAGGCCTGTGAATTTGGGTCTGAACCACTCACAATGTTTTCTTTAACTGAATCTTCTCATAATCATATTCAGTACTTTATAAGACTTCTCTTTTTTTCCTAGAAAAATGATGACAAAATCAAAAGGGCCTAGAGAAGTTTACTGGAAGAACTCTATTGGCTTTATCAACCTGGGCAATTAAGCCAGGCACAGTGGTATATTCTTGTACTCTCAGCTATATGAAAAACAGAGGATGGCTTAAGGATGAGAGTTCAAATTCAACCTCGGTAACAATAACAACAAAAAATGTACAGTTTTCCATACATAAGAGCATTCTAGGGAGATGGTGATAGATTTTAACCATGGTGAATGGATCCCTTTCCAAGTACTGTTGCCTATTCACATGACTATAAGACTGAAAGAAAATCCACATGGATTCATGTTTTCCATGTTACTTAGAATTAAATCATGCTTTACACAGATAATTTGGGTAACTGGTTTTGATGCTGAACCCAATTGAAAAGAATATTTTGTGATTAGTATTAGTTATCTTGCTTTTCAAATGAGCATGGATTGTATTTTCAGTTATAGTAATTATCATACTTTTTTCTAGAAAATCAACATTATTTGTTCATTTTGTCTGATTAGTTTCTATCATCACATTTCCAATCAGCCTAAATTCTTCTTCTAGTCTGTACATAGCCTGGATATAATTCTAGCATTCAGGTTAAGGGAAGAATAAAGTGAAACCATACTCATTATTGTATTAATCATATTGAAGTAAAAATAACAAATATACATCCAGAATCTGAAGATCTCAATTACACACATAAGTATTCTGCTAAATTATCTTTGTAAGGGTGGTATAGAAAAATATCTACTTAACCAAACAAAATCTGGTCATTTACAGATAAAGACTGTAGAATATGACTTTGATGTCTCTTCCTTAGTTTGGGGATACAAATTTTCTCCAGCCTTTGTAAGAATATATAAGCAAAGGTGGATATTTAGATTATATATAGAGAGAGTTACAGTTATGTAGGTAGCTAACTATAATACTAATGTAACTACTGGTTTGGACCAAGGTGAAAAACATCTCACAGGTTAGATATGTTATCCAAACTTAATACCAAGAGCCCAAAACACTACAAATTCAATCTGTGCCCCTTGGCAATTGCTTACCGCTGTCTTGGTGTTTTGCATCTGGGAGAAATTATTTAGGATGATGATAATTACTGAATGATAGTTAAGCTTACAAATATACTATTCCTTCTTATGACCAACAAGAACTCTAGGGAAATTTATTTGGCCTTATAAGAAAAACTCAGCTAAAAATTTAGATTACCAGGCTCCAGATTTATGGTACACATTAAGCTTTGATATGGTAGAATTTCATTAAAAACTGCAAAATTATTCTCAAGTAAACATTTGAAAGCAGAAACAATAAATATATGACAGCAGCTCATAAAATTAATACATGATTAGAAAAATTTATGTATTGCTAATGAAGAATCTGCCTTCATCATTCATTATTGGTATGCTACACTTAGAGATTATTCTTCCAAAGTGAACGTTGTACTAATTTTTAACTTATTGTAATTCTTACATTTGCTTTGTTTTACATTTCACTGTGGACTTGTTGATTAGATTCACTGCTACAAAGTGCCCAGAGGAAAGTGGAAATGGCAGTGTGGAGAACTATAAAACTAATTTCATTATGAAATAGACAAAATTGTGAAAGTAAACACAAATCTAAAAGATTTTTTTCTTAATGTATAAAAATAAAAACCTTTCTCCCTTTCCTTTTAGTAATTCCTTTAGAAAATTTGAGATTATAAGTAAGATTATAATTATATCTCTTGCAGGTTTTCTACCACAGGCACATCATTTTCAGCAGCCAAAGAGTCATGTCTTTTAGAAATAAAAGCCATAGAGCTGGAGAGATGATGGCTTAATGGATAAAGCACTTGATATACAAATGTAAGGACTGGAGTTTGGATCCCCAAACCCACATAACCAGGTGTGTGTAGCAGCTTGCCTCTAATTCCAGCCTCAGAAGTCAGAAACTGGGAATTTCCAGAACAATCTGTGTATCTAGACTAGCCTGTGTTTGTGTGGTGAGCTCTAGATTCAGTTGCCTCAGTACATGAGCTTGAGAGTGATTAAAGATGTTGGATATCAATGTCAAGTCTTCCCACATATGTGCACACTTGTGCATACACACACACACACACACACACACACACAAGTAAGATCATGAAAGATTGTTTGCTCTTTCCTTGTGCCCTTTTTACTTGTGGAAATTTAGCTCCAAGATATAATTTCTTGCTTATCAGAAAGATAAGCAAGCTACAATTTTGCATACATACAAACAAACATGCAAACAATCCAAATTTGTGGAATTTTTGTGATAGTCTAGGTAAAAATTCTCCACCAGTGATCAACTTCAAAGTATCTTACAGTGAAAACTCAACTCCTCCAAACTCCAACCTCAGACCCTCCAACTACAATGGGCATCCTTCTATTTGTTGTATAGGTCTGGAAAGTGCCTTCAAGCAGAAAGATGAGGTGATAACAAAGATCACTGAGTTATTTCCCTTTCCTCAGAGATCACAGACATGGTGTTTGTAGTCCAAATTCCAAAAACAATTCATGTAGTGTCTCCAGTTTTCTAGTAATTAATTTCTGGAAAGCAAAACAGGTCAAGCATTCTATCACATCAGAAATGCCTCCTGGGTTGAGACAATAACTTAATGGTAAAGACAATATGTTTATCATGCACAAAGTTCTAGGTTTAATCATCAGGACAAGAAAAGGAAAGAAACAAGGAAGAAAGAAACCATAGTTATTACAGGTTACTTGGTCTTGGGTTTGGCTCAATGAAAAACTATTTGCTTATTGTGCATGGATCATTGAGTTTGATCCTGCAGAAAAAGTATCTCTCAGCTAGTGTAAAGTGATCCAGTGCTAAATGTGAACCTATAATCATACATCACTGTGATAGTTTAAATCTGGAGTATCCTTCATAGGCTCATGTGCTGAAGGCCAAGTCCCAAGCACTCTTGGAAGGTGATAAGAATATAAGGAAGTTATGTCATTTCTGATGTGCATTTGAAAAAGACATTAGGTGGTTGGTCCATTCTTGTCTCTCTTTTCTCCCTGGCCACCATAAAGTGAGCATATTTGCTCTATCACACACTTAAGACACAACGTTGTACATTGGCACAGGTCCATAACAATGGAGCCAGCTGATCATGAGCTCAAAGCTTTGGATTTCTGAGCAACAATAAATCTGTCCTCCTTTAAATAATTTTATTCCTAAATTTTGTGACAATAATGGAAATCTGACCACCTTGTACCACCATACATCTAAAAACAGGATCTAACATGGAGAGATACAAACAAGTAAAACAAAATGAAAAACAATGCAGAAAACCAAAACATGTTAAACTACTAATATCTTTAGGGAGTTAAAAGAAGCTATTCTAATAAACCCTGAAGTTCAGCCTCTGAGAAACTTCTTAGGTCATTTAAATAGTAAGCAAAAAAGGACTGAACATCAAATGTTACTATTAACTTGCTTAACCATTTTTTCCACTCTTATTTGGGCCCCAAACAGGTTTCCTATATCCCAAATCAGAAGGTGGGGTAGGTGATTTTTTTTTTATTTTTGATTTTCCCCCTTTTATCATTTGATGGGTTCAAGATGTCTGTTGTTATTTAGGGAGATTGGTTACAAATTGTTAAATGGTCTTGTTAAATAGGTTTTAGAGACTAGACCCAGGATTTCTCTCTTTTTCATTTCTCTGTCCTTCCTTCTCTCCTATGTAGGAGGGAAAAGACTATTAAAAAAAAAAAGGGGGACATAGACATGATATAGGAATGATAAAGAAAAAGGGACAGATTATTGAATATGCACTTATATCTTTGTATATTGATACAAAATTAAGATTTTATTTGGCTACAATGGTATTGATCTTTGTATATTGATACAAAATCAAGATTAAACCTTTTTAAAGTATTGTACCTAGGTAAAGCTTAAAAATGCAATGTGTATTCTTCAACCACCTCAGAGACCTGAGAGGGATAAATATATCTGCTTATATAGGAAGTGCAGGGCCTGCAGCTTCCAAAACTAAGAAATGACATACCAGAGACTGCCTGGACAGTTCCCATTTTCTCTCCATACATTCCTGTATCAGTCTTCAGCCTTTGGGTCCGGTTTCTCTGACAGACATTTGTTGTAGAGCAGGGATTATGAAGGACTTACCTACCCTGTCTTGGCAGATTTAGGCTGTCGACTTCCCTGCTACCAAGTTTTGTCCTTTTTGAACAGCAGTCTGTCTGCAGTTGGAGCAAGGGGTTTTTTCATGCCAAGAGATAGGCTTGCCACTAATTCAACCATCTCACACTGGAGATTCTTCGATGCTTATCTTCTACTTGGAGTAGAATAGGGGGTGCTGTCAGGAGCTGATATGTCTCGATATCAAAAAAAAAGAAAATCTTAATCTAAGATAACATCTTTGAATGCCATATTCTGCAGATCTCTTGGGGTTTTTGAAGATGCCCTATCCATCTCTTGTATTTAGATAAGCAAATGTTGCTTGTCTCTTAACAACTTGATTACTGGGTAGTTTAGAGAATATCTGTGATAGACTGTCATAGAAGAATAGACAGCTAGAGTCTCATAGTTAAAGTTTGAGTTGTTTAGGAATCAACAGAGTGTTATAGATCTAAGAAGATACTCTTAAAAGTGTGTTGCAAGTTAGTATGAATGTTGAGTCAGATATAGACCTTTAAACTCATGGAGATGGTTAGATAGTAGAATGTTAAAGTCAGGGGCCAAATATGTATAAACTGGACATTGGGAAGGTATACTGGGCCATTTAACTCTCATAAATGTGACATATTTATATCTGTTGTTTTGTATAGTATTTACTGTTATAAGAGAAGGAACCATCTGTTGGACTGAAAGGGGAAATTTCTGGGGGGAAGAGGGTGGAAGGGCGGGATAGGAAGGGGGAATAGGGAAGGGTTTGTGACTGAGATGTAACTTGAAGAAAAAAATAATAAAGTATTTAAAAAAATAAAATAAAATAAAATAAATTTATAGCAAATAAAAAAATGCAATGTGAAGTTTTGGCCTTTTGATAGCCACTGTCACAAACTGTATAGAATAATTAAGAGATGCAAACTAATAGTCATTTAAACATGTCATTTTGTTAGGTACTAGCATAGTTTATCACAGACGTTTTCTAAGTTAACCGGAAATCAAGTTGCTAAGAGACAAGCAACATTTGCTTATTAAAATATATGGAGATAGACAGGTGGTCTTCAAAAACCTCAAGTGATCTGTACAATATGGTATTCAAAGAAATTTTCCTAGCTTAAGACTTTTTGATATTGAGATATGTCAGCTCCTGAAAACACTCCCTATTCTACTCCAAGTAGAGAATGAGCATCGAAGAGTCTCCATTTGGAGAGGGTTGCATAAGTGGAAAGTTTGTCACTGGGCAAGAAAAATCCCTTGCTTCAACTGTAGACAGAATGCTGTCCAAAAAGGACAAAACTTGGAAGCAGATAAGTCAACAGCCTAGCTCTCCCAAGACATGGTAGGCAAGTCCTTCATAATTCCTGCTTTACAATTAATGTCTGTCTGACAAATGGGGCCAAAGAGGCTGAAGATAGATGCTCTAATGTATGGAGAGAAACTGGGGACAGTCCAGGAAGACAGTTGTCTGTCATTTCTTAGTTTTGGAAGCTGCTGGTTCTTCACTTCCTATTCATTTTTTCCCTTTTTTAATATTTATTTATTACTTCAGGTTACATCTCCATCACAGTGTCCTCTTTCCACCCCTCTTAGTCCCGCCCTCCCACCTTCTACCCCCATCCCTTCCATCACACTCCTCTGGAGTGGAGTGTCCCTACATAACAGTTCACATCCCATTTCAGCAGTCATATGAGGGCCAAGAGCCTCCTCATAAACTGGGGGCCTACAAGGCAGCACCACTAGGGCAAAGCATTTCATCAACAGGTAACAAAGTCTATGTTCATGTTCCCTTTGGTGCACTCATTGTAGTATAGTTATCCTGTACTATATGTCTAAAATCTGACTATAAGTGAATAGATGCCATGTCCATCCTTCTGGGTCTGGGTTAACTCACTCAGAATGAGTTTCTCTAGTTCCATCCATTTGTCTGCAAATTGCATGATTTTGTTGTTTCTGATTGCTGAGTCATATTCCATTGTGTAGATGTACCACAGTTTTTTAATCCATTCTTCGGCTGAGGGACATCTGGGTTGTTTCCAGTTTCTAGCTATTACAAATAAGGCTGGTATGAACATAGATGAGGAAACTTCCTTGTGATTTGGTGAGGAATCGTTTGGATGTATACCCAGAAGTGGTATGGCTGGGTCCAAAGAACTCAAGAAATTAAATGCCAAGAAACCAAATAATCCAATCAAAAAATGGGGAACAGAGCTAAACAGAGAATTCTCAAAGGAGGAATTCCTGATGGTTGATAGACACTTGAAGAAATGCTCAGCATCCTTAATCATCAGAGAAATACAACTCAAGACGACTCTGAGATTCCATCTCGCACCTGTCAGAATGGTTAAGATCAAAAGCTCATATGACAGCACATGCTGGCGAGGGTGCAGAGAAAGGGGAACCCTACACCATTGCTGGTGGGAATGCAGATTTGTGCAACCACTATTGTCAGTCTGGCAATATCTTAGAAAACATGGAATAGCTCTGCACTTCCTGTTTAATCAGACATATTTATCCTTCTCGGGTCTCTGATATGGCTGAAGACTAGATAGGTATAGTCTCACAGTTAAATTTGAAGCTGTTTAGGAATTAAAAGGATGTTCTAGGTCTAAGAAGATATTTTAAATTGATAATGCAAGTTAGAATGAAAATTGAGATACATATAGAACTTTAAACTCATGGAGATAGACTATTGATGTCGGTTGCCGGGTACGTGTAGACTGGACATTGGGATGTATGTTGTGCCTTGTAATTTTCATAATTGTGACCTAATTATTCAAAAAAGAATTATGAGTTCTGGGAGAAGGGGGAGAGGATGGGAGCATGGGATTGGGAGGGATGGAGGGAAGGACTGTGTTGAAGATGTAACTTGAAGTAATAAATAAACATAAAAGGAAGCTATTCTACATACTAAATTTTAAAAATGCTGCTAAGAAAATAAAAAATAAGGAGAATGAGAAAGTCTTAGAAAGTAGATATATGTGTCCATATAAATATTTATTTACTCATAGTGGGAGAAAAGTGGAAAAAACTTTCTTAGAAATCAAAGCAAAAAGACAAAGAAATAAACAGTAACAGAAACGTAGTAAAATATGAGATTATGCCAAGGCATTCATCAGCCAATGGATAGTGTTTAAAGGAGAAGGAGGAAAAAGGAAAGGAAATTAAATAATTCAAAAAGAATGCTTCCATTTAAGGGCCGTGTCATCAGAGTTTTAAAAGCTCAGAGTAATGATTAATACAACATACAGCAGAGCACATCATCATGATCCCTCGGAACACCTCAAATGGATAAGAAAGGGTTTTAAACTTTCAAAAAGAAAGAACAAAAAACATGCATTGGACTAAGAAAGCAGATAACAGACCTTCTTGCCAGCAACACTAGAAGGCAAGAGAGAAGCAACATCTTCAAAATTCTGAGGCAAATCCCTTTTGGACCCAGAATTCCATACTTCATGTCAAATATGACAATAGACTAAAGACACTTTCAGACATGCTAAGTTTCAAAGACTAATCTGCTCCATCGGAAAGGAGGTAAGCCAACAGACATGACACTATAGCATCCCAAAAACAGAACCAGCAAAACTAAGAAGTCAAGTCTGATGTTGGTGAAGGGAAATGGAAAGAGGGCAGCTGCTCAACAGACTTCACTAACAGTTTAAATTGAGCCAGGTGAGCAGGAGATTCATGAGCAACTAACTGATCAATAACTCTGGGTCTTCCTATGCAAAGATCTTCCTGCTCTAGTAGATTATCAAAGATGAACAGAAAATGAAGGCAAATAAAAGACCATCATTAATTCCAAATAAAACAGAACCTGCAAAAAATATTTGCATTTCTATGCTATGAAAGACTAAATATTGATTTAGCCATCTCTTTAGAGATTGGCAGGAATAGTTTTTTAATATATATATGGAGAAGAATACGTTGATTAAATTGGCATACTAAAATACAAATAATGTCTCAATGTTGAAAATCAATAAAAATTAATTAAACTTGTTTTAGAAACACAAAATAATTAAGTACAGATGTACAAATCAGGGGTATAAGGACAGGATGACTGTTTTCACACATATGTCTTATACTACAAGTCAACTTTTTAAACTCTGACTGTATATTACTTTGGTTAAAGCACAAACTTAAAGATATATTCTTGGCACTATCACAAATTTTGTCTTAAATTCAATAACTCAGATGTTTAAAAGTCAAAGAGATAAAATTCAATTCACATAGAATGAATTCTCACCAGTGGTCCACCCTCAACCCTCAACCTTGCCAAATCTTTCAAAAGCTTTCTTCAATCTCACTGAGTACCTGCGTTGGACTTGAGTTTAAACACAAAATCATAAGAAATACAAATGTCCC
This sequence comes from Lophiomys imhausi, assembly GCA_907164525.1. Taxonomy (NCBI): domain Eukaryota; kingdom Metazoa; phylum Chordata; class Mammalia; order Rodentia; family Muridae; genus Lophiomys; species Lophiomys imhausi. The sequence goes on along the minus strand of CAJQZJ010037505.1, from coordinate 956,228 downwards.
TTTCCTAAGAACAGAAAGAGACTAAACTCTTATGACTATTGTTTTTACCAAAGTATGCCAAGATCACTGAATGTCAGAAAGGGAAAATGTTCAACATGCTGATGTTCTGAGTAAATGTTTTTAACTTGGATACCATTCCTGGTTACTTGATTATTTGTTTGCATGAATACACACACACACACACACACACACACACACACACACACACACACACGTATTTGCATATATACACTTCCATAGATAAATTATGGCAAAAATCTATCACTTTGTATTCTAAAAT
>CAJQZJ010037505.1:882274-909625 GCA_907164525.1 Lophiomys imhausi | reverse complement strand
GCACATCTCAGTGTGAGTGTTGAAGTTATAGCAAGCCACATGGCTGGTTGGGATTAGGTGGTCAGGTTCCAGTTGAGAATCTCCCCAGGTAAGGCCTAAGCTTTGAAATATTAAAAGGTCTTGGTGTATTTAATTATTGGGTAAAAGTTCCCCTTGGGTTCAGGCCTTCAGCTAAGGCAGGCCTACAGGCCTCCTGCTAAGGCAAGTCAGGCCTGCCAGCCTCCCACACAGCCACTGGCTGCTCTGCTGGCCTACTGTAACAATTTATAGTTATTGATAAGTATTATTGTTAATAAGGTTGCAGTTTGAAATGACTGCTGGTCACTTTGAACTCTTTAAAAATGAGATGCATGATTTAGTGTGTATGAAAGTGGGGCTGGCAACTTCATTTATTTCAGATCAAGAAGTTGTGAAGAAAACATGATAACAGAGATTCTCCTTGAGCACACCGAGCCTTCATGTAGAGTTGCGATAGTTACATTGACTATCACCTGGATTGCACTGGAAAATACCTAAGAGGTTAATAATGCACACCCCTGTGCATGGGCACGTAATTCCAGGGGCAATGAGATCATAAGGGTTCTGATCTTACTCAATGGTTTAAATTATTTATAGGAGTAAAATTGGATAACGATGGTACAGTTATTAAAACATCTCTACCTTTAAAAAGAAGTCAAGAACTTTGCACCTGGACAATAGGAAAGGTATCTTGAGGGCAGCCCAATAGTTGCCTGGTGCCCACCACCATCCATTCCAATCTCCATGGTACCTAACTCTATAGCCATTTGAAAGATTTTTCCTGTCAGAAGAGAGAAACACAGAACGCCTGCTCACCAAAGACAATCTACAGAAGGTTTTAACCAGGTTTAATCACCCATATACTCACAGACTGTTGTACCATATTTAAAGGAAACTTGGATACTGCTACCTTAGCATTGTCCACATGTTGCTAGTTTGAAAAAACAGAGAAGGCAAGAATCACACAAGGGATCATGGTCACCTAAACTGAGATTGTAGAATGAATATCTTGTGTATTGTAATGAAAAATCACCTGTCAATTAGAAAACCTACGGTCTATAGGAAAAGGTAGGATAGAAAGTGGGGCATCTGGTAGGCAGAGAGGATTCTGGGAGAGGCCAGCTGTAAGACCTAGGTATTTGTGAATTGAGTCACAGAGTGTTATTTCTGGGAGCTTGGGGCTGGGAGGAAGAGAACCTATTACAACAAATTGGAACCCAACTTATGGCGATTAGAATCCAGGCTTAGAACCTGAGAGCCCTGGGTAAAAGGTGGTTTCCTAACCAAAGAGTTGGGAACCTAAGAATGATGGCAGAGAGTAATGAATGGAGGCTGCACTGTGGACACAATGACTGCGACTTCTCCCAAACACAGAACCATTAAAACCACTCAAAAAGCACACTAGAGAGAGCTAGGCCTGAAGCCTCAGGTTAAGGCCTAAAGTTACAGGTGAAGGTCTGAAACACTACCTTAAGCAGTGTAGAAGGGCTGTGAGTTGGAGAAGCCTGGCCAGGCAGTCAAAAGGTGGAACCAGGGGCACTGAGCTATCTGAACAGATAGGGTGGGGCTAGCAACAGCAAAAGGTAGAAACTAAAAATCCCCAGGCATCTGAACAGGTGAGGTATTGAGTTTGGAAAACAGTAAAAGAAAAGAGAACCAAATCCTAGCTAGGTGCAAAGTTAATGGAGCTATGATCTCAGGCAAAAAATCCACCTAAGGGGAGCAAAGCCAACTTGCTAGACCAGAACAAAAGGGTCTCTTGCTGGTGCTAACTTAAGGAGCCAATAATGTCTTACAACTTTCCAGAGCCTGTGAGGAGTCAGGCATCCAGTGACCATGGCCCCAGAACCGGACAGAATATGGAGCTGGTGGAGACTAAGGGCTCCAAATCAGAGGATTGGCATGACCTGGAGAGTACCAGCCCAGCGGAGTTGGCACTTGAGCCCAGGCAACCCTCCAGAATTCGAATCAGTCTAGAGCCAGAGTCAGGTAGAAGTGCTGCTGAAACTCTCCCTCTGCTCTGTTAGCAGAGGGACAGGGGCGTGGCCAAGCACAGCACAGCATCAGAAGCAGGAGCTAAACCACAACAGATTCAGAAAGACAGACAAGACATCCAAAGTTCAGACCAGGTAAAAACGTTTAAAGTTATGTTTTAATGCTAGAGCGAGAAAGAAACTAAATGTGAAACATCATAAATAGACACAAGTGGTTTGAAGTTGATAAAGTAAAATCTTTAAGGATAGATTTAATAAATTGAAAGAAATAACTACGTAAAGATGAGAAAGTTTAAATAAAGTTTAATACAGAGAAAGTTATTAAATTAAAAGGTGGTGAAAGAGATAAATACACATAGAAAGTAAATCTCCAAGGAAACGAGAAAAAGAAAAAAAGAAAAATGTTTTCAAAGGTACATACTTACTAAAAAATAAAAAAATGCATGCCTTTAATCGCAGCACTCGGGAGGCAGAGACAAGAGCCAGTGCTACAGAGAGAAACCCTGTCTCAAGAAAAATAATAAATAAATAAATAAATAAATAAATAAATAAATAAATAAATAAATAACATGAAAGTTAAGTAAATAAATATCATTGTAGAGGAGGGCAATTGGACTCCATGCAATTTTGTTTTGATTATCAACATGAAAATGGTTGTATGTTCAATATGATGGCAATTTAATATGTCCTGATTGACAGAGATCAAAATGGAGTGCACCTAGATTTAAAAAAGGAGGGGAACTGCTAAATTGAACCAACCTATACTTATCGTGGCTTCAAACTCAAGCACAAAAAAAGTTATGTTGAAAAGAGGTTTAATGTTTATGAAAAGAAAGGCTTGATGATTTCATCCAAATTAATAAGGATCATATTTGACAGAGGGAGACCTCCTGAAGATCTTGACCACAGACAGGAAGAAGGAAATTGAAAAGACCAAATGAGAAATGTATAATGCTGAATCCTCTATATAGAAATAACTCTGAGACTGGGAAAAACATGAATGTCTTGGCTACAAAATCCTCAGGACTTAACATGCCATTCTTTTAAATGGCATAGATGAAAATTTATATTGTAGTTTCGTTACAATCCAAACAAGCTTAAAAACAAAGATGTCTTTCACCTGTTCAAACAAAGATCAAAGTGATCTTTAACTATTCTGTGCACACCGCACATTCCATACATATATTATTGCAGAACTTTGTATTACGTGTGAGAGTTTATATGTTTACAGAACAAAAGGACCAGACACCAATGAAGTTGAAATTGACCTAATAAAATTCATTCTGGAGGATACTGACATGCTTGCTGAAGCATCCTCCTTGATCCAATCACAGACTGTCACAGTCTGAAATTCAAATAAGTGTACACTTTCACAGCATTTAGAGACTGGACAACAAATGTTTCAACTAGCTTTCTTAAAACTTAACCACTTTCCTGATTTTCTTGGGCCCCCAAAAAGGAATCCTATGCTCCAAATCAGCAGGAATCAATTAATTTAAGAGACAACATCCCATTCCCTTAAGGCTGAGTGGTTAGGTTTTGTCATCGTATTGGGTGATGGATGCTTGTCATTATAAAGGTTGCAAGTTATTAAATAGTCTTAATCAGGGAGAAAGCAAAGTACAGGGACTTAGACTTAGAGATATCTCTTTTCTTTTCTTTTCCCTAGCCTTCTTTCTTTCTTAGGTAAGGGAAAAGGGGTAGAGAAGAAAAGAGGGAATATAGGAAAATCATATAGGAATAATAGGATAAAAGGGTAGATTATTGAATCTACTTTTCAACTGTATAGCTATTACTATTCTCAGGTATTTTTACATTGACATATAATTTTGTATATTGATACAAATAAGGTTATTTTGCTTACATTAATATGGATTATTGTATGTTGATACAGGTTTAAGGTTTTCATTGGTAAAAATCATTGTATATAGATATACAACTTAAAGTTATTTTTATTACAACACAATGTATATATATTTCAATTATTTCCTAAGGTATTTTGCCTATGCAACTCATTTAAAAATACAAAGTTTAGTTACAGTCCTTTTAATAGCTGCTACTACAAAATGTTTAGGATTATTAAGTAATGAAAGATAATAGTCAAACTCATTGTCATGTCAGATACTAGTCTATATTATCACAAAATATATATCCTAGGTTGAACAGATAGTAAATAGCTAGAAACAAGCAATATTTGCTTATACAAATGTATGATAGATAGATGTTAGATAGATAGATAAATAGATAGATAGATAGATATTTAGATAGTCTTCAAAAACCTCAGAGACCTACAGAATATGACATTTAAAGATGTTTCTTGTGATTTAAGGCTTTTTTCACATTATTATGTGAATTTTTATTCTCTGTTTTAAATCATCATAATGCCCCATATGCTTAAGCTGCTAAATATTCATAGTATTTTAAGAAGCAGTTTTGTCTTATTTATTTATTTATTTATTCATTTATTTTTTATTGCTTCAGGTTACATCTCCATCATAGTGTCCTCTTTCCACCCTTTCCAGTCCCACCCTCCCACCCTCTACCACCTAACCCTTCCATCCCACTCCTCTGGAGTGGAGTGCTCCTACATAACAGTCCCCGCCACGGTTCAGCAGTCATATGAGGGCCAAGAGCCTCCTCATACACTGGGGACCTACAAGGCAGCACCACTAGGGCAAAGTGTCTCATTGACAGGAAAAAAAGTCTATGTTCATGTTCCCTTTGGTGCGTTTGTTGTAGTATAGATATTCTGTACTATATAGCTAAAATCCGACTATCATTTTGCTGCTTACAAGAAACACATCTTACTAACAAAGATAGACACTATCTTAGAGTAAAGGGCTGTGAAAAGGATTTCCAAGCAAATGGACCCAGGATGCAAGCTGGAGTAGTCATCCTAATATCAAGTAAATTAGACTTCCAACTGAAGTTAATTAAAAAAAAAAGACAGAGAAGGGCATTACATACTCATTAAAGGAAATATTCCTCAAGAGGACATCTCAATATTGAACATCTATGCCCCAAATACAAAGGCACCTACATTTGTAAAAGAAACTCTCCTAAAACTTAAATCACACACCGATCCCCACAAATTAGTAGTGGGAGACTTCAACACCCCACTCTCAACAATGGACAGATCATCAAGACAGAAACCAAACAGAGAAATAATGAGTCTAACAGAGCTCTTGAAACAAATGGACCTAACAGATATCTACAGAACATTTCACCCAAACACAAAAGAATACACCTTCTTTTTAGTACCACAGGGAACCTTCTCAAAAATCGACCATATAGTTGGACACAAAGATAGCCTCAACAGATACAAGAAAATTGAAATAACTCCTTGTATCTTATCAGACCACCATGGAATAAAGCTGGACTTCAACGGCAACAGAATCAACAGAAAGCCTGCACACACGTGGAAATTGAACAACTCTTTACTGGATGACTACTGGGTCAGGGAAGAAATAAAGAAGGAAATCAGAGACTTCTTAAAAACCAACAAAAATGAAGGCACAGCATACCCAAAATTATGAGAAACAATGAAATCTGTGCTAAGAGAAACATTCATAGCACTAAGTGCTTTCAAAAAGAAAATTGTGACAGCCCATATTAGTGAATTAACAGCCAAACTGGATGAATTGGAAAAAAAAGGAAGAAGCAAACACTCCCAAGAGGAGCAGAAGGCAGGAAATCATCAGACTTAGGGCTGAAATCAACAACTTAGAAAGAAAAAGAATGATTCAAAGAATCAATGAAACCAAGAGTTCGTTCTTTGAGAAAATCAACAAAATAGACAAACCCTTAGCCAAATTAACTAAAAGACAGAGGGAAAAAACCCAAATCAACAAAATCAGAAAAGGGAGAAATAACAACAAACATTGAAGAAATCCAGAGAATATTAGGTCCCACTTTAAAAATCTATACTCCACCAAATATGAAAACTTAAGTGAAATGGACAATTTTCTTGGTAGATTCAACCTACCGAAGCTAAATCAAGATCAGATAAACAGATTAAACAGCCCTATAACCCATAAGGAAATAGAAATAGTCATTAAAAATCTCCCAACCAAAAAAAGCCCAGGTCCAGATGGTTTCAGCACAGAATTCTATCAGACTTTCAAAGAAGAGCTAATAATACCAATACTCTTCAAACTCTTTTTTTAATAATTTATTTTTTATTTCTTCAAGTTACATCTCAATCACAATCCCCTTGCTACTCCCCCCTCCAGTCCCACCCTTCCAACCTCCTCCCCCTCAACGCCCCATCCTCTACCTTTTTTTTAGTTTAAGGTATTTCTTTTTCCCCCCAACAGCTCTCCCTTTCAGTCCAACAAATGGTTCTTTCTCTTATAACTATAAATACAATACAAAACAATAAACTCTTTCACAAAATAAAATCAGAAAGAACACTGTCAAACTTATTTTATGAGGCCACAATTATCCTGTAATTTAACATTTTTGATTATGATACATGTCAGCTCCTGGCAGCATGTCATTCGATTTGAAAGAAGATGATAAGCTCTGAAGAACCTCCATTAGGAGATGGCTCAAAATGTGACAAGCTAACCACTGGGGAAAGACTGCTTGTTTTTCCCTCTGCAGACAGAATGCTGTCTGAAATGGGCATGACTGGATGCTGGTAAGTCAACTGCCACACTCTGCCAAGACAGGGTAAGCACCCCTTCATAATTCCTGCTTCACAAATATGTCTGTCAGATATATTGGGCCAGAAGACTGAAGATGATACTCCAACATTAAAAAGAAGTTTTGGGGTCTGTTCAGGCAGTCAGGTGACTGTCAATTCTCTAGTTTTAGAAACTGCTTGCCTGCACTTCCTGTATACTCAGGTAATATTTATTCCTTCTCAAGTCTCTAATGGAGTTGAATACCAGATAGTCATAGTCTCACAATTAAGTTTAAGATGTGTAGGATCTAAGAAAATCTTTTATAGTCTAAGGAGATGTTTTAAGGATGCCAAATGGAAGTTGTGAAGATTGGAGGATGTGAAAGTTTAAGTTGTAAGAAGGTGTTTTAAGGTTGATAATTGCAAATTGTGAAAGTTAGAGGATTTAAATGCTTAAGATGGTAATGAGAAAGTGATTTAGGTACAGAACTTTGGACATTGTGACCAAGATAGAGAGATAGTGGAGTACTTTCTCCAAGATTGCCAAATATAAATGGACTATACATTGTAAATCTATATCTTTCCTTACAGTTTTCATAATGGTCATTATTGTTTATAGTTTATTATTTTAAGAAAAAGACACTTTTATTGGACTAAAAGGAGGAAATATAGAAGGAATTTCTTGTGTGCTGTATAGATAAATCACCTGACCAAAAAAAAAAACTTATGGACTATAGGAAAAGGTAGGATAAAAGGTGGGACATCCAGTAGGCAGAGAGGATTCTGGGAGAGGCCAGCAAGGGAGGATATTTGCAAGACTCATGGAAGAAGACACATATATGATATCTGAGCAGAGATAACATGTTAACATGACAGAACTTAGACTAGAATAAATGAATTAATTTAGTTGCATGCTAATCAAGGAACAAGCCTTGCTGTATGGCCTAGGTATTTTTAAATATATTTTGACTCACAGAGTCTTATTACTGGGAGCTTGGAGCTAGGAGAAAGAGAACCTATTATAACATGAGATTGCATAGGAAGCCTCAGAAGACCACACTACATATGACAGAGTCATGATCCTCTAAGAAACTTCTGAGAGGGCCATAAGTAAATATGAGAATCCAAGAGACAAAAAATGACAAGACCATGGATCATCTCTCGAGCAAAGTCACAGTTATGAATGCAACTAAGTGAAGAGAAAGACCATATGAACAGATAATTGTGAAGATACAGGGATGGGTACACTCAAGTCTGTTGAAACTCAAATGATACCAGCATATGCCCTGATACCTGACAGGGAGCCACAGGACTTCCTGTTTTGCGTGTTGTGTGGCAGCACTACTTTAGTTATTTGCTTCCTTACTGGTTTTCCATTCCTCTTTTTTTAGAATGAAAATATTTATTCTCTGCCATTGTATATTACAAATGTGTGAACTGTTCTTGATGTTTTAAAAGGCTGTCAGCTGAGAGTTTGGGATCTGGAATTGAACATTTGATAAATGTTGGAGCTGTTAAATCTTTGGTCTCTTAGAGATAAGTTTATCTTCGTTTTTCAATCTGAAAAGGTCACAACCTTTTGGGGTTAGAATGTTATAGACTGAATGTAAAATGCCCCTCACAAGTGTATATGTTGTATACTTAGGCCACTGCTTGGGCTAGTTGTGGAAAGTTTAGGGGTCAGAACTATTTGAAGGGCATTTGCCATCGGATATGTTTTCCAGGGAATATTTTGTCCCTGGCACTTGTCTGTATATTTGCCTTTGTTTCCTATCCAGCAGACTATCAACTGTTCCTGCCATATGCTCACGCTGCCATGTTGTTTTACCTTACAACCAACCCCATGAAGACAGAGACAAGGGACTGTGGACTAAAACCTCTGAAACAGAGACAAAGAGAGCAACAACTCACCTTAAATTCTTACCATCAGCTATTTTTAGGCAGAAATGTACAACCTAACAGTCACTGAGAAATGAACTTTCTATCCACGCAAAAGTAAATATCAAGAATTGGTCTCTCTCATCTCTAGAGCCACACACATCCCAAACTCTCAGCACTGAATTAACTCACTTTCCCATCAGGAGTAAATAAGGATTCCCCTTTCCACACTTGCTCACCAGGATTTGTTGTCATTTGTTTTCTTAATGACTACCACTCTGAATGGGATGAGAGGCAGCCTCAATGTAGTTCTAATTTGAATATCGATGTTAGATATTTTTCATATTGTTTGGCCATTTTTACTTCATCTTTTGAGAACTCCTTGTGTCAGTGGCCATTTGTTGGTTGGAATTTTTGAGATTTTGGTATTTAATCCTCTACGGTATACCTTCATTCTAACTTTGCAATATTTTTTCTTATCCATCCATAAAATTCTGTTATTTTTTGTTTTGTGGTGGTCTCTGAATATTTTTACATTTAATTCCTTAATCCATAGCATGACAGTAAAGTTTCAGATGATTTTTATTATACACCACTTCTTTGATCATTCTTCCTTTGTTGATATGTAGTAATGTTCTCTTTAACACTTTATATAAAGGCAGATGTGACAAAAGAGAAAATTCATATTGTGCTCAAATTTCAGGGCTAAAAGGGGTGTTTAGATATCTAGTCTAAGCCCATTCTTTTTTCTTTTTTTAAATTTTCTTTTTTTACTGTTTATTACTTCAATTTACAGCTCCATCACAGTCTCCTCCCTGCACCTTTCCTGAGCTCACCTTCCCAACCCCCCTCCCCATCATCCCCCCCTTCTCCCACCTATCCTACTCCTCCAGTGTGGGGTGCCCTACATATCAACCCCCTTCAGTTCAGCAGCCATATGAGAGCTAAGAGCTTCCTCTTGCACTTCCACTGGGGGCCTTCATGGCAGCTCTACTAGGGCAAAGTATCCCACTAACAAGTAAGAAAGTCTATGTTCCTATTCCTTTTGGTCTGTTGGTTATAGGATAGTTATCCTGTACTATATGGCTAAAATCCTGTTATAAGTGAATAGATGCCGTGTGCATCTTTCTGAGTCTGGGTTAGCTCACTCAGGATGAGCTTCTCTTGTTCCATCCATTTGGGTGTGAATTGCATGATTTCCTTGTTTCTGATAGCTGAGTAGTGTTCCATTGTGTAGATGTACCACAGCTTTTTTTATACATTCTTTGATTGAGGGACATCTGGGTTGTTTCCAGTTTCTACCTATTACAAATAAAGCTGCTATGGACATAGTTGAGGTGATGTCCTTGTGAACTGGTGAGGAATCATTTGGATGTATACCCAGGAGTGATATGGCTGGGTCTTGAGGTAGAGTTATTCCAAGTTTTCTAAGATATCGCCATACTGATTTCCATAGTGGTTGTACAAGCTTGCACTCCCACCAGCAATGGAGGAGGGTTCCCCTTTCTCCACAATCTCGGCAGCATGTGCTGTCATTTGAGCTTTTGATCTTACCCATTTTGACAGGTGTGAGATGGAATCTCAGAATCGTCTTGAGATGCATTTCTCTGATATTTAAGGATACTGAGCATTTCTTCAAATGTCTCTCAGTCATTAGAGATTCCTCTTTTGTGAATTCTTGGTTTAGCCCTATACCCCATTTTTTGATTGGGTTATTTGGTTTCTTGGTGTTTAAGATGTCTCAGCTGTTAAAGGCTAGTCTCACAGCCATTCTTTTCTAAATTGAGGATATAAGGCATAGAATAATTTTATGACTTGGTCAAAGTACTTGCTTCCTTATGCAACTGGCCTGAGACTTGCCCAGACCTGCCTGGAGATTGATGACACACCAGGTAAGAAACACGACTCAGTGAGGAAGAGCCACAGCAGCCTGCAGTTGGGGAGCCAATGGAACTCTGGACAGAGTTATAAAGGAGGCACCCTCTTCTTGAAATAATGGATCTGGTTTTGCCACTTACCGGACCCCTGGAGTCTGGGTAATTGACTCTGAGTCACCTCATCTCTGCTCCCAAGAATCCTGGGCATGGGCCCCTGCAACACTATTTAATGAAGGACCAGGACAAAAACTGATATGCTTTCATAACAGTTCTTTATTCTAAAGTGGAGACATTCCTGCTTCTTGTACACATAAAATTAGCAGACGCCTTGAGAACCCAAACTTCCTTAACTGACAATGTAAGTGGCCACAAATTTGGTGTTTAGTACTGGAGACCAGCCTTTCATCCCAGCTCCTGATCAATCAGCCAGAAATTTCTAAACACTTGAATGTTGCATCTGTGGCCAGAAATGGATAAGTGCAACTACCTTGGCTATAGCACACTCATACTGGCTAGGAGAAAAGAGCACATGTTGATGGTAGAGCAAGAAGGAAAAGCAACTCCTTTCCTGACATGTGGAACTAGGCTGGCCCTCACAGCTAAACCATCTCATTCTCCCAGAGTTGAAGAATAAAACAACTTCATGCCATACCTACAATAACAAGAACACTATGTATCCATGAGAAACGAACACTACATTAAAGCCTTTATAGTTCAGCTTAAGGAAATTTTAAAATGAGGTCAGGAAGCCCTAAAGTTCTTCATCTTTTGGCTAAATTAAGTGCCTATACTTCTTTATCATATATGACTGTATTCTGGTACCATGTCTTTTCTCTAGATAAGATTCATTGAACTATAAATGAGAATTATCTTTACTTTCTGGAACCATTTATTCTAAAACAAGCACGTAGTGTGTATTCTCTCTTAAAGCAATGAGCAATAAATCCAAACTTAAACTACAGCTACAATACTGGTAGCCTTTGGCAGAAGGGCAAAATTGTAAGGTAAACATTTCTGTCATTATCCTGTAACCTATTGATTGAATCAGTCAATTGAGTTAGGAAGAGCACGTTTGGCGAGCTAGTCCTAACACAAGCTTCCCAGAAGATAGAGGACTTTGTAATGACACTATGATGCTTATACCATTACAGACTGTTCCCAACTTAATATGGCTTGATTTAGGGTTTTTAAACTTATGGTGGTTCAAAAGTGATGCATATTCAGTGGAAATCATTCCTTGAATTTTTAATTTTGACTTTCTTCTGCGCTAGTGATGTGCAGGAGCATATGTTCTCCATGCTGAGTGATGTCAGTGAGCCACAGCTACCAGTCAGTCATGTGATCACACTAGCAAAACAAGAGATACTCTAAACTGCATTGCATATCTAATCTATGGTATCCATTATGTTAGATTTCTTTTTTTAATGTTTATTTATTACTTCAAGTTACATCTCCAACATAGTCCCCTCCCTATGTTAGGTTTCTTAAACATAAATCTGTCTTGTAATTTTCAGTTCAGTATAAAAAGAGTAGGATATAAACCCATTCTAAGTAAATAACATCTGTAAAATATATCTTTTGAGACACATAAATGAAAGAAAACAGATTTAGTTATGTTTCTAAAATATCAGAATTAGTAAGATACAGGGTCTAGTATAAGAAAACAGAAATTACTCTTAAAGCTAGGATTGGTAAGTCATGCTCATAAATCTCAGCATTTGGTAGGCTGAAGGAATAGCCTTGGCTATAGAATGATACTCTGTTTGAAGAAACAGTATGGGTTCTTTGTAGATTTTGGATATTAGCCCTCTGTCAGAAACCAAATAATCCAATCAAAAAATGGGGGAGGGAGCTAAATAGAGAATTCACAAAGGAGGAATCCCTAATGGCCGAGAAACACCTGAAGAAATGCTCAACATTTTTAACCATCAGAGAAATGCAACTCAAGATGACTCTGAGATTCCATCTCACACCTGTCAGAATGGCTAAGATCAAAAGCTCAAATGACAGCACATGCTGGCGAGGGTGTGGAGAAAGGGGAACCCTCCTCCTCTGCTGGTGGGAGTGCAGCCTTGTGCAACCATTATGGAGGTCAGTATGGCGATATCTTAGAAATCTTGGAATAGCTTTGCCTCAGGACCCAGCCATACCACTTCTGGGTATACAACCAAATGACTCCTCACAGAATCATAAGGAAGTCTCCTCATCTATGTTCATAGCAGCCTTATTTGTAATAGCTAGAAACTGGAAACAACCCAGATGTCCTCAGCTGAAGAATGGATTAAAAAACTGTGGTACATCTACACAATGGAATATTACTCAGCTATCAGAAACAATGAAATTACACAATTTGCAGCCAAATGGATAGAACTAGAGAAGCTCAGCCTGAGTGAACTAACCGAGATTCAGAAGGATGCACATGACATCTATTGACTTATAGTAGGATTTTAGCTGTATAGTACAGGATATCTGTACTACAACCAACACACCAAAGGGAACATGGACATAGACTTTTTATTTTTTATTTATTTTTATTGTTTGTTTTTGTTTGTTTGTTGGTCTGTTTTTTAGTTTTCCCTCCCTAGCAATGAGACACTTTTCACTGTTGGTACTGCCTTGTAGGCTCCCAGTGTATGAAGAGGCTCTTGGCCTTCATATGACTTCTGAACTGGGGCGAGGGACTGTTATGTAGGGACACTGCACTCCAGAGGAGCAGCATGGAAGGGATAGAGGGTAGAGGATGGGAGGGCAGGGCTGGGAAGGGGGAAAAGAGGACAATATGATGGAGATGTAACCTGAAGCAAAAAATAGTCTATAAATTTATTTTTTTAAAGAAAGAAAGTATAATGTAAAAAAAAGAAACAGTAAGGGTGTTGGAGAGATAGCTCAGCAGTTAAAAAAGTGGGCTGGGCTGCCTTGTCTGTCCTCAGTGGGAGAGGATGAGCTTAGTCCTATTGAGATTGATGAACCAAGATGGGTTGATACCTGTGGGGGGGGCTCCCTTCTCTGAGGAGAAGGGGAGATGGGGGCTGTGAGGATGGAACTAGAAGGAGAGGAGGGATGGAGGCTGTGATCAGGCTGTAAAGTGAATACATAAATAAACTAATGAAAAAATGTTAAAAGAAATCACCCTTAATCTCACTATACAGAAATAGCCACTATATAAATTGATACATAGCTCCATTTCCTTTTTCCTTGTTGTTGAGATGTAATCCTTTTCTTGTCAGAATACTTTTTATAATCAAGCTAATGTAGATAAGACTGTATATGTTCCATTTAGTGTGTTATCCCTGTACAAATGGAAAAAATTAAATCTATCATTTCTTTAACAGTATGGCTACTAAATTTCTGTACAATGCCAGAAGGAAAATTGCAATACTGTTTTCCAATATCCACAGCATGATTATTTTTAAAAACCTCAAATTACATATGTAAATATATTTATATTTATAAATTATTAAATCTTTTTTATAAAAGATCAGTAACAGTTGTATGATATATAATCAATCTACCAATGGCTTTTGAGATTCTGTAGTTATTTGAATATGTATCCTCTATATTTACATTAAAGTGCATATCTGTAATGCCCCTACTGGGGAAACAGAACCAGGCAAATATCCAGAGATCACTGGCCAACTTATTTACCTAAAGCAATGCATGAAAAGTTCAGTGGGACACTATCTCAAAATTTAAAGTAGAGAATGACTAAGGAAGAATGCCTCCATGTTAACCCTGGACTCTACACATACAAACAGGCATATGAACCCTCCAAAGTGCAGACATTTTTTAAGTAAAAATGAAAAGAATCATTAACTAGCTTTGCAAATATCATGTAGAAAAAATCAAACTACAATAAATATTGAAAACAATTCTGATAAAGCAAGTAACTATTATCGATCACAAAACCAGTACAAACTACTTTGCACTCACAAAACTACAATGCAGTATTATCCTATATACATAATTTAAAAGACATTATGTGAGAGTTGATTCTTCTAGCAAATTGTAACACAACCACCAAAAAAATTAGCTTTTTGTCCCGTGGAGGTCTCAGTGATAGAAAGCAGCCTCCCCAACTCTCATTCCTAGAGGTACATTCTCTCTAAAAGTTACTAGCATAGGGAGTTCCTCTCTCCCCATTGACACACCTACTCACAACCTCAAGGAAGCTAGAAGGTTAAAGAGGATAGTAGGGAGAGGACAGCCAGTATGAGAGGGCTGCTCACTGTGAAGGGACGGGCAGTGGCCCAGCACATTATGACCCCTCCCTTTCCATCTTTAGTCTTTTTCTTTGAAGTCACCATCTCTACCAAGAACTCCCAGGGTAGCAACTAAGATGTGGGCACCTTTGCAGCCAGAGTTCCTCAACTCTTTCCCAAAGTGCAATCAGTCTTCCCTGGAGTTTCACTAGAAGTTAGTGAAGTCTTTTTGCCCATGCCCTCCCCTTCATCCATACCTTCAAGGCTCAAGAATTGGAAATGGAGAGCTACTATATATTCCTGGACAGTAAACCTAGTCCATTTTCCTAGAGACTTCAGAAAATAACTGCTTCTGGTACTTTGGGCCTACTTTGCTTGAACAGAAATGTAGTTCTGGATATCTTATTATGCTTTTATATTCCGAGAGGAATTGCTCACAATGGCTTCTTGACTTTCCTGATAATACAATACAATGTAACTGAACATGTTTCAACTCACATTTGCACACAAAAATGTCCATTTTTCATACCATAGATTTGCTTTTTCATAACACTATACTTTCAATTGACTTGGTTGTATTCTACTTTTAATCCCACAGTGACTATTTCATTCAAATAGATGTCCTTTGCCAGGGTCCCACTGGTACGTAAGCTGTTGTATGTCTGTCTCCATGTTGTTCTCTGTTGAGTGGTTCTTTTTGGTAACTTTCCATTAATAATTTATTAAGTAATTAACAAAACTCTGCTTCAGGATTAAGAGATTAAGTTACATTTTTAATGTCCAGAGATGTATTCTGATGGAGTTTCAGCTTCTTTGTAGATTCCTTAAGGTTTAGAATATGACAAATATGACAAAATTGTTCTATAGTCCATCTTAGGCTTGGCATGGGGAGAGAAAGTGAAATAGGATATTCAAAACTCAGAAATGAAGGTTGTCACAGTAGCAAAAAGTTCTCCCCTGACTCGTGTTTGTGTATGTGTTCATATGAAAGCCAGAAGTCAATCATGGGTACCATTCTTCAAACATCATAAAACTTGACTTTTTTGAAACAGGTTCTCTCACTACCTGGAGCTGGCCATGTGGGTTAGGTTGGCTGGCCAAGAATCCACTTGTCTCCACCTCCCTGAAGCTGACATTAAAACTCTATTCCACCACACCCAACTCTTTATGTGGGCTCTGTGGATTGAACTCACATCCTCATCCTTACATGACAAATACTTTACTATTTTCTCTCTTCGTCCTTCAAAATATTCTTAAGAGGCTGAATTGCACAGAAATGGCCCTTTACAAGGGTGCCTGGGCAAACTGCTGGCCTCTGTTTCAGTCTGGATATGGAGGTTGCTTATTATTCTTTATTAGCATGTGGGGATTAGAAGGAGACAAGTGGTGGGAGAGGGTGCAACTGAGTGAGTAGAAGTGACACCGAATTTTCTGTAGATACCCTAGACCAGCTTCAGATTAGGTAAGTCTTAAAGCCAAACCAGACTAAACCAGTAACTATTGCAAAACCAGTCACTTTCAGAAATATGGGGTTACTATGCTCAAGAAATAAGCCATGACACACAGTGCAGAAGGGAAAGAGGCAAAGATTATATATTCAATTTGGTCAACAGAAGTGTAAGTGTGTTCAGAATAATAGTTCACTTTAAGGTCCTTATTTCAAACAATATGTGTTTTTTTTCATAGTTTATATGTTCCATGACAAATGAATCTTCATAATGAAAAATGGCAGGTTTTAGGATAGTTGGACACCTTAGGACTTGTCCCAAAGTCTAGGAAGAACTATTCCTTCTTTGGTAGTATTTTGAAACTATAGAAAGTATTTCTAGATACATCTATATATTCATCACTTAACTTTATAAATATACACATTCCCCTATGTTACATTTCTAGGTATGCATTTTAGTTTCTCTACATGTATCCACAATCAGTCTGTAGAAGTCATCTGTTTTGTTAGATTTCATATATATGATGTCCCATCTATACGATTTGGAAGCTTATATAGTTTTCCACAGGCATGGACAATCTTGGTCCCGCTGTAACTGCTTGCCACCCCTTGCCCATGCCACCCCTTGCCCATCCCAATCAGTCTACTTGTAATAGTATCAGGCCAGTGAAGTAAGCCTGGTCCTACTTTAGGTGAGTTTCAGATGATTCTCCTATGACTCTAAAGCAGTGAATCTCAAGCCTTATTGTGCACACAATCCCCTGGGGAGCTGGCTAAAACACAGAAAACCAGCCCATAGTCCCAGAGTGGCTGATCCAGTAGATCTTGGATAGAAGCCAAGAAATCCCAGGAAACTTACTAATACCTTCATAGGAACCAAGTCAAAGACTCCATTGGTCTCAGCAACACCAAGTGGCCTCCAGATAGTCTGGGCCACCCATAAAATTTCCTTCAAAACTATTCACTAGAGTAACACTGTACAGTAGGTATCTAATATGATTTACATGTAGAAATTTATCTCTTCCAGAAGCCATCCTAAGAAATAAAAGGACACTGACAACATTGTAATGCTGTATCTTTATTCACTACATTTGTTAGTATTTTAGCATGTCTACAGCATAATAACATACAGTACTTTTCACAAATACAGTACATTTAAAATCAGACCAGCCATATCTCAAATAGTTAATAGCTATAGTTGTTTAGTGACAGTTGGACAGCACAGTTATCAAGACCTTTCCCATCTCTTCTATCAGAACGCATACCTTAAATGTGGCATTTTTATGTATTTTGACCAAAGCCAAAACAATTTAAAATAGGCTAATGTTTCATTGAGGAGGAGTTTACTAAATGGGCAACATAGAGATTTGTATGATTATTTAAATAAAATCTCTATATTCATTAAAATTATTTTCAAAGTTGCCAAACATAGTCAGGCAGTTGTCTTTGGATATGACTTTGGGTGTGATGAACTTTGGAATGATGTCAATATTAAAATTTCCATGGCCTTCCAAGAAACGAAACCTCAAAAAAAAAAAAAAAAACAGTGAGCCACAGATTCTTTATTCATTCTCCTCCTTCTTTTCATTCCTCTTAACTAAAAGATCAAAGAAGAAAAAAAGAGCAATTATACATTAATCAGATTAGATATTTTCAAAATATAAAGCAGTATGAAGTTATACATGTAGACATGTATGCTATGCAATTGTGTTGTAAATCTGAACCAATAGAGAACATATTTTCCTCTTGTAACTTGTGTGATTGAATATCAGAGTCTTTATAGATTTTGATCCTATGATCTCACCAACTTTTCTCCCTCTTGGGAAACACCAGAAAGATCTCTATCTGTGTGTGTGTGTGTGTGTGTGTGTGTGTGTGTGGCATGCTATAGTGTATGTTTATTTGAGAGATCATTCTGCCATTAAAAAAACAGCTTCCAGACTCTTTGTTTCCATATCTACAAAGTGAGAAGGAGGCTTTCATAAAATACATAGCTATGAATATGTGAACAAAAAACAAATAATAAAATTCTGACTCTTTAAATATGCTTAAAATCAAGCTATACCTTAGGGCTTATTTGCCAACTTAATTATAATCATACAATTACAAATAGCAAAGGAAGAAATTAAATTATCTATATTTTAAAGACAGGATTATATAAATAAAAGACCCCAAAGACTATATCAGAATTCTGTTGTTCCTGATATACACATTCAGAAAAGTATCAGGATACAAAGTCAACATGATCAAATCAGTTAGTTTTTTTATATGCTAGTAAACAAACTTGCTGACAAACTCATTAAGAAAGCAATTCCATTCCTAAGAGCCTCAAACAATATTTTTAAAAAAATGAGAAATAAGGAGGAAGGTGAATGACCTACAATTAAAACTACAAAAGACCTAAGAAAGAAACTTAAACAAAAACTACAAGATAGGAAGATACCCCAGTCTCATATGTCAGCATAATTGAGACTGTTATATAACTGACCTCTAGACTCAATGTAAGTTCCGCAACTCCAATGATGTCCTTCATAAAGCTAAAAAATAATAAAATCCTAAAATACACAGGTTCACATGGAAATACAAAAGAGCTACAAAAGAACCAAAAGAGCTAGAGTGTTCATGAGCAGAAAGCATATTACTGGAAGTATCACAACACTAGAAGTCAAATTATACTACAAAGACATAGTTAAAAAAAAACAGAATGGTACTGGCACAAAAATAGACATGTGGGGAAAAAACTCAAACAACTAAAGTCATGTGATTTTCAATAAGGTTACCAAAAATATTCAATGTAGAAAAGATAGCCTCTTCAAAAATGAGTACTGCACAACTAGATATCCACATATAGATGAATGAGGACAGATCCTTGTTTGACAACCTGTATGAAAATCAATTCCAAACATATCAAAAGCCATAGGGCAAGGGATGAAACTTTTAAATTACAAAATAAAAACAGTCCAAGATATAAGGAGAGGCAAGGACATTCCAAAACACACTCACGTAGATCAGGAAATAATACCAGGAACTAAAAAAAAAATGGGATTGCATAAAATTAAAAATCTTCTGCACCACAAAGGAAGCAACAGAACAGAAAATAGCCCACAGAATGGGAGAATATCTTTGACAGCTATACACCTGAAATGTGATTCATATTTAAAATACACAAATGACTCAAGTACTGTGATACACATGTAACACAATACAAACCATCCAGTCAATGAGTTGGCAAATGAACTGGAAGGAAATTTCTTGTAGGAAAAAATGCAAATGGCTTGTAAGTATAATGCAAAACATATTTCTATCTTTAGTCAACAGAAAAATGTAAATCATAGCTAGAGTCTCATAGTTAAATTCTGAGTTGTTTAGGAATCAAGAGGGTGTTCTGGATCTAAGAAGATGTTTTTAAAATTGTGAGGCAAGTTAGTATGAAAGCTGAGTTGTATATAGAATTTTAAACTCATGGAGATGGTTAGATAGTAGAATGTTAAAGTCAGGTGCCAAATACATATGGAATGGACATTAGGAACATATGCTAAGCCATATAACTCTCGTAATTGTGGCCTAATTATTTCTGCTGTTTTGTATTGTATTTATTGTTATAAGAGAAAGAACCATTTGTTGGACTGAAACGGGGAGCTGTTGGGAGGAAAAAGATATATCTTAAACTTAAAGAAGGGAAGAGGATGGGGGGTTGAGGGGGAAGAGGATGGGAGGGTGGGACTGGAGTGGAGAGTAGGGACGGGACTGTGATTGGGATTTAACTTGAAGAAATAAAAAATAAATTTAAAAAAATAAAAAAACACCAAAAAAATTACTATCAAATCATTGAGAGTTCATCTCCCCCCCCCCTCCACCCCAGTGAGAATGACTGTCCTCAAAATACCAAATGCTGGGAAGAATGTTGAGAACAGCAAAAACCTTACAACACCACTGCTAGGATATAAATTAGTGCCACCACTATGAACAGCTGGAGGTCCCTCAAAACCCTACAAGAACAACTATCTGGAAGAGAAAGGTGACCAGCAAGAGAGAATGATGAGCAGAATGAATACGAGAAAAGTAGAAGTATGCACATGTGTGAAAATATCAAAATAAAACCCATTATTTCGTATGCTAACTAAAAAAATAATTTAAAATATACTATGACTCTTTCCATTGTTTGACATAAAACACAAACATCAACTAAAGACATACTTAACACCAATTAAACGTGGTTCTTCATTGGGAATAAGGGGAGGGAGAATGTGGGGAGGGGATGTTATGGTGGGACGGGGAGGAGAGAATGGAGGTGTCTGTGATCATGCTATAAAGTGATTTAATTAATTAATTTTAAAATGTGGTTCTACTTAACATCTCAACATTTTTACTATTTTACAGTACTCATAAGAGCCACTATATCTAGGTAATACTTGAGGCTGCAGCCTGGGACTTAGTACCAGAGGCCCAAATACAGCCTACCCCAGCCATTTATGCCACTGATTCCAGTAGCTGTTTTTAAATAGATATTATTGTATGTCTGATAAAGGTGCTTGGTCTATGGCATTTACCATTTTTAGTAGCCTAAGACTAGAAAAAAATCTTGGAAGAAACAATGAGGAACTATGAAATGTGACATGTCGGAACAGTGTGATTTATTTTACAATGCACATTAATATTCCAGAAGTAATCAAGATTAAATTGAATTTTGTTCTAAGTGTCAAGGTTTTTCTTAATTTACTTGAATTAAGTGAGTAATAAAGTTCCAAGTAACAAGCAAATGCAGGAAGGGTGAGTAACACACAAAACAACACACAAATACCTTAGCTATGGCTGTCTGCTGGA
This sequence comes from Lophiomys imhausi, assembly GCA_907164525.1. Lineage (NCBI taxonomy): Eukaryota > Metazoa > Chordata > Mammalia > Rodentia > Muridae > Lophiomys > Lophiomys imhausi. The sequence continues at coordinate 888,761 of CAJQZJ010037505.1, read as the reverse complement.
TTTTCTCAGATTGCTTTGGTCTGACGATAATTCTGCTCCTTCTTTCACTGTCATATCTCCAACATTTCCATGTCCACTCACCCAACTGTCATACTCATATGCACTGATTGCTAGAGTGAAGAATAAGACAAACATTGGGCAGAGTCAGTCATGGACAAAATAACCCTACTTCAAAGCTAGTAGCAGCATCCATACTCAACCCTCAGGAGAAGTAATGGGATAGAAGTAAGAGAATAATAGCTGAGCACCCTCCTTCTGTTGATATTACGTACTCTGTCTTTCACATTTATACTGCATGATAATTTCCATAGTCACGTTTCTCCATTGGCTCCCCGTAAATCTCCCAGTCAATACTATTGACAAACTTCTCCATTGAGGAAGAATGAATCAGAGATCTTGGAGCTGGTGGAAATCTCTAGATTTGGGCAGTGCATCCCAAGGAAGATAATTATTTGCCTCAGACACACTCCACAGTGAAGCTGACTGATTCCTCAAACCCCTGCATATTTTCTTTCCACCAAATGCTCCTGAACCAGTTCATCATTTCGTGAACCAACGTTCTAAGATTATTTGCAAAAGTCATAAACCAAAATGAAACACAGCAGTTTTGATTTTCCTTGAGCTTTTCTTTCTTTTTTTCTGCCAAACTTCCTGAGGAGCATCAACTTCCCACTGACATTCACGTGTAGGCTCATGAGTTGCACTGAGACTGTCTGCTGTCTTATTAAAAACATGGGTTGGTAGAAAGCAGCAGATGTTTTCTCAAAAGTGCAAAGGTGTTTAGTGAACTAAGCTTTTATTCCCCCACATCCACCCTTACAATGGAGGAGATCCCACCATTGATTCCCCATCTGAAATGAATACTGGATATGTCCAATGTCCGGCACCTCTACAGAGGCTGCCTAAGAAAACCTACCGTGTTCCCACCTCCGTGTATCATCTTGTGAACTCATCTCCTACCATTGCCTTCCACTTCAGGTTTGGTTGGGGGAGCTCCCCTTTGGTTACTTGCTCCTTACTTCTGAGATCTTCCCAAGGTTCTCATCCATCTCTTCCATGATAGATCCCATAGAACCATCCTCCACGGCAACATTTTCAGTTGACTTCTGGTTCACTGTATCGAAGGCGACCTGGGGCACGTCAACATTCTGGCCCAATCTGACATTCAGGCCTATACCCAGACCTAGGCCAAGGCTCACACAAAAACCTGGGTTTACACTGAAGCCCAAGCCCAGGCCCAGGGTAAAGCACAGGATCAGATACACGCAGAGGCCATGGACAGCTCTCTTCTGGGCAGCAGCCCTCATTCTTCGCCTGTGAAGAAAGCAGCTGGAGCCAGATGCGTGGAAGCGGGGTCTCATAATCAGAGATCACTGCTGGGCTGAATCAGAATGCAGTAGCTGTCCAGATGCAGTACAGAAGGAATGGACCGAATCCAGAAGCATGAAAAGAAGCCAAACATAGAAAAATTACAGGCATGTGAAACAGGTTCTGTCTATTACTGCCAAATTCCCACCTTCCTCCTTCTCTGAGGGACCAATATCCCAGTCATTCTCTTTATCACTGCCCTCCCGGTCTCTGGCTAAGACTAAGACTGCTGACCTACTCCCTCCTTGGGTCATTACTTGGCCCTGAATTCTCCACCAGATAGTATTGGGTTTTCTGGCCACAGATGCTGCCTTGCACCTGTAGGCCATAAACTATACCATTTAAAACAGTTTCAACCTATCCCGAACCTTCTCCCTACACCACCTTTGCACACCCATTACTCAATTTCCTGTTGGGTTCACCTGATCATTTTAACCTTCTTGGTTCTTGTCTTGGTCCCATGAGATAGACATGACAATAGATCTGTCAACAGATTTGACAACATGGGATTTGACAACCAGGGCAATAACTAACAGTACCCACTACTGCTAAGACTGTGTCCAGTGAGCTGCTGTAGAGAGCGGGTCAGCACTCAGGCATAAGGAGAGGCAGAGGGGAAAGCTCAGACAAGCTGAGCAATGAAAGGATAAGAGTGGTATCTTTAGAGGCCTCATAGGAAAAACAAAGGCCCAATTCAAGAAGGATTCAACTTGGAACCCTTCAAGGTTCAAGGGTTCTGTGTGTCAAGTGATGGAGTAAGACCATGAAGTTTCAACAAAGACGTTCTATCCAAACCAACATTGTCAAGTCCATATGTTTACTCCAGACCAGGTTATCATATCTACATGCTGCAAGCTCTACTTTCCTCCAAAGTCAAAGACCAACATACTTAGCAACTAACAAGGCCATCATCAGTTTCTACAATTACTCAGTCAGCTACCTTTTTTCCAGACTTTGGTTATCATCAACCGTATCCTGTGATTTCACAGCCATCCTGCCATGTCTTTATATTTACAGCGGTTCAAGATAGACATGCCTGATTGAGCAATTTATCCAGCAATTGCTATCTACTAATGGCTCCTGCACACAGGAATAGCCATAAAAATATTGTGTGGCTCAAATCTCAGCAGAAGTAAAAGATTCCCAAGAAGAGAGAGAAATTCTGATAATGTGACACAATTAAAGCCACTTTGACCAGGAAGGGCACAGTTGAAAGGGAACAGTGAGACCTCAGTATTGAGAGGTGAATAATGATGCACTGGACTGTGTCTAGTGAATCTTGTCACATCCAGTTTATGCCTACAAAGACTAAAATAAAGCTTGTTCTGAGTATCAAATAATGAAGTGAAAACATATGCTATACTGTGAAATGCTATGCATGTATATTATTGCATCAATAGGAAAATTTTCTTAATCCTTGAATTTTTGGAAAAAAACTATGAAGGAATTTTACATAATTTCAGTGGACTCTATAGTTTGGTCCTTGAGAAATCATTTCTAATAGACATGCAGAATTATGTGCTTCTTCCTCAGTGGAGTTTATGCCCAGTCACTTCAGGGAGATGGGTTGATGGAATGAAATGATATTTAAGATATTTCCTATCTAGTTTCATTAGGCTTTTTAAGTTGATTCTCCCTTACTGACTTGAGTAACCAACCCAATTTGTTCAGCTACAAGTATGTTCCTTGTAGGTACTGGATGAAGAATAATCACAAGGAAAGCCATTTCTGACTTTACTCTGTAACATGGTAACTCAGACAATGAGGCAGGAGACATCATGAAAATAGGTAGTCTTTTCTCATGACCATCTTCACAGAGAACGGAGGACTTGCACTCCAAAGATAAATAATACATCCTAACTGAGGACAATGAGAGAATAAAGCTGTTTTCACTGCACAGTATTTGTTGTAACCCTATTTGCAGACGATATGATAGTATACATAAACGACCCCAAAAATTCCACCAGAGAACTCTTACAGCTGATAAACACCTTCAGCAAGGTGGCTGGATACAAAGTTAATTCAAAAAAATCAGAAGCTCTTCTTTATACAAAAATAAATGGGCTGAGAAGGAAATTAAGGAAACAACACTCTTCACAATATCCACAAACAATATAAAATACCTGGGGGTAACTCTAACCAAGCAAGTGAAGGACCTGTATGACAAGAACTTAAAGTCTTTGAAGAAAGAAATTGAAGAAGACATCAGAAGATGGAAAGATCTCCCATGCTGATGGATAGGTAGGATCAACATAATAAAAATGACCATCTTGACAAAAGCAATATACAGATTCAATGCAATTCCTATCAAAATACAAACACAATTCTTATAGACCTGGAAAAAACAATTCTCATCTTCATATATAATAACAAAAAACACAGAATAGCTAAATCAATCCTGTACAATAAAAAGTCATCTGGAGGCATCACCATCCCAGATTTCAAGCTATACTATAGAGCAATAGTAATAAAAACAGCATGGTACTGGCATAGAAACAGACAACTGGAACAATGGAATAGAATTGAAGACCCAGAAAGGAGCCCACACACCTATGGTCACTTAATTTTGGACAAAGAAACCAAAACTACAATGGAAAAAGCACAGCATCTTCAACAACTGGTTCTGGTCTAACTGGATGTCGACATGTAAAAGAATGAAATTAGACCCATACTTATTACCTTGCACAAAACCTAAGTCCAAGTGAATCAAAGACCTTAACATAAAGCCCAACACACTAAATCTAATAGAAGGGAAAGTAGAGTAAAGCCTCGAACTCATTGGCACAGGTGACAACTTCCTGAACAGAACACCAATAGCTCAGACCAATAATCAATAAATGGGACCTCATGAAACTGACAAAATTCTGTAAGGCAAAGGACACCATCATTAGAACAAAACAGCAACCTACAGATTGGTAAAATATCTTTACCAACCCCACTTCCGACAGAGGGCTAATATCCATAATTTATAAAGAACTCAAGAAATTAAACACGAAGAAACCAACTAATCCAATGAAAAAATGGGAAACAGAGCTAAACAGAGAATTCACAAAGGAGGAATCCCTAATGGCTGAGAGACACTTGAAGAAAAGCTCAGCATCCTTAATCACAGAGAAATGCAACTCAAGACGACTCTGAGATTCCATCTCACACCTGTCAGAATGGCTAAGATAAAAAACTCAAATGACAGCACATGATGGAGAGGTTGTAATATACTCATAATCTCACAAAATGATAACACTTGGGGTAAGTGAAGGACACAGTGTTGACCTGGGACAGAAAGTAGAGCAAGGGAATGTGACAGAGATCCTGGGATGAAGAAGGTGTCTAATAGTACACTGGTTCTTCCAACAAGGCTATATCCATAGTGCCTCTATTTTTTTATTAAATATCCACAGAGCAATACTTTAATACATTATCAGTGATCTTACTTTCTAAGTTTCCTTTTTGTACCTGTTCAAGCACTCTTGCTTCACAACTCCCAACAGTTCCACTAATATTCACTTTACAGAAGTCAGTATTATGGTACAAAAAATTAAAAATTCCAAGCATATACAAGCATCTTGCCACATCAAGAAGAGTTCAGCTCTTCACCTGAAGCTGTAATATAAATTCTCCATACTATTGTCATCCACTCATTCACTGAGCATGTAGTGATCACTATATGTCTGGAGTAATGTTTGAGGATAAGAATTCAAACACACAAGATTCATCGCTTGTTCTATCTAGTCCATTATCTGGAAAACAGGACAGATATTTAGATGACATTAAGCCATGTCTCTAGAACTCTAACAGAGATGAGAACAGTGTGTTATGGAAGCTCAAGAGAGAAAAATTAGCCATAGTGGGAAGAATCTACAAATAAGATACCTTGGTGTATAGGAAAGTACTCAGCTGGAGACACCTCAGCTTGTTCCAAAAACTAGAAGCACAGCTAGCAATAAACAGAAGTAGCAGGTGGCTGCAGATAAGAAATCAATATGAAATGGGGAGGGGTTCACATGCACATACACTTTTCCAGGACAACAAAATATTTAAAGCATTGGGTAGAGTGTAGAGTAGGTCTTTAAAGAAGATGGGTTCATAAATGCCTCATTAAAACTTTTGCCTAGAAAAGTAGATCATCTACGTTCAAAACAACCATTGAGGTAGTAGAAGAGATAGATAGTATGTGGCACATTTATTATTTTATTTTTATTGCATAAATGTATACCTTAAGTTGTTTCAGTATGTACACTTTTGTACTTTATAGGTTCTATTATTGAGTTTTAAACTGCATTTTGTTGGAAAATGGTTATGTCTGAGCTTGCTTTTCTCTAAATCTAATATGTAACATTTTCTCTGCTGTTTTTAATACTTCTAAGCCATATACTTTCCTTCTCATCCTTACTTTGCCTATTCTTCCCCTTTCACACTCCCTCCACACTTCACTAACAAAAACACTGATACCTTTAGCCTCCTTTTTTTTTAAATACTTTATTTTTTTTCTTCAACTTACATCTCAGTCACAAACCCTTCCCTATTCCCCCTTCCTATCCCGCCCTTCCACCCTCTTCCCCCCAGCAGTATCCCCTTTCAGTCCAACAGATGGTTCCTTCTCTTATAACAGTACATACTATACAAAACAACAGATATAAATATGCCACATTTATGAGAGTTAAATGGCCCAGTATAACTTCCCAATGTTCAGTTTATACATATTTGACCCCTGACTTTAACATTCTACTATCTAACCATCTCCATGAGTTTAAAGGTCTATATCTGACTCAACATTCATACTAACTTGCAACACAATTTTAAGAGTATCTTCTTAGATCTATAACACCCTCTTGATTCCTAAACAACTCAAAATTTAACATGAGACTCTAGCTGTCTATTCTTCAACTACTTCAGAGACCTGAGAGGGATAAATATATCTGATTATATAGGAGGTGCAGGGCCTGCAGCTTCCAAAACTAAGAAATGACATACCAGAGACTGCCTGGACAGTTCCCATTTTCTCTCCATACATTCCTGCATCAGTCTTCAGCCTTTGGGTCCTGTTTCTCTGACAGACATTTGTTGTAGAGCAGGGATTATGAAGGACTTACCTACCCTGTCTTGGCAGAGCTAGGCTGTC